>JAIPMN010019151.1:14068-27946 GCA_020650975.1 Apostichopus californicus
TAATAAATACATCACTATACAGTGCATAAGCCACCACCATCCCTCCTCCTCCCCCAAAAGAATTTCATCAGTGCATGCCGAAGAACAAATATTTGATCAATGATATCTTTGATCGCCTAATTGGAAAGCTGGGGTTCGTATAAACGAGTACGTTTTACACTTCACTTGACATCATACACCATATTACGAAATGGTATATAAAAAAGAAATGCCTATATTGTGTGAGGAGTGACGTGTTACACTAATCTTCATGCATGCTGAGCTGAGTTGCTGCAATCACTGCACTTCCTACATACAACCCGACATGGCAAGAAGAACATAAAGCAAACGGCGTTCGAATCGTTTAGTCCTATACACATTGTACAAATGCATTCGCCAAACACTAAGTAACGGTTGTATTTGTCAGGACGACTGCCCAGGTGATTAAAAAAAGTAGATTAGAAACAGTGAAGAAGGTTTGGAAACTATATTTCCTCTAGAAAGGGGTAGTGTGGAAAGGAGAAAGATGTATCAATTACAAGGATTGAGAAGAACAATTTTCTTTGAAGTGATAGTGATATACATTTCAATTTCTTCGTTTGGAAAAGCACAAGTAATGTTCGAAGTAATGGACGGCGAGTATAACGAAGTGGTTTTCGTTGGTGAGACGGATATTACATTAAGGTGCTCTTATAATGGCAATTTAGCTATTGAAACAGTGACGATTATGGATCAAAATGGAAATAACGTAACTGAAGAAATAAAAACGATTTATGCCGAGTACAGAATCAATACTGTGGCGATCAGCGATGGTGGTATGTACAAATGTAACGTAAGATCTACGTGTATGGATGGAAGAGAGGTAACGGAGGTAGCGACTCTCGATCTAATTGTTAAGTATGATACTAGTCCTCAATGTGTTCGTAATGGTACCGTGGGGGAGCCTTACAAACCTGGTGATTGGATATTGTTGTCATGTTACTGTAGAGAGATGGATATGTGTGGTTGGTTATCTAACGTAATAGGCAGTGGACAAGGTGATCTTTTGTCACCACTCGATGAAATGATGAACCATAAAGAAAAGGCGATTAGAAGAGTTATAGTACATTATACATCATCTACTGATAATAATACTAGATATTATTGTTTCAGTGGATCGGCATTGACAGATCGATGTGCGATTGGACCAGAGAGTGAATCATCCAATGATACCATTATTAACTCAATGGAAACAGTGACGTTAACGGACGTTTGCTTACCTCTGACTACAGGACCAATCTTAAAGGAAGTAACCTTCTTGTACTCAACTACTTCGAAGGTAACTGAAATTAAAAATACCAAATTCAGGTTAATCGTCATTGGAGTCAGTTTAGTTAGTCTATTGGTGGTCTTTGTCGTTGTTTTAATTGTTTACCGTTTTTGCAGGGAAACAAATAAGCCGAACCGTAAAGTGAAAAAAGATGATAAGAAGACGAAGGACACCACTCCGAATGATAAACACGAAACTGACTACAATACGCCATATGACAACCATACCTACCAACGCACAATTACTGATGTTTTCAGAGATAATAACGTAACGTATGACGACATGAATTATAATAGTGACGCATACGATTCTCCATCGATGCAAATGAAGGATGTAGTGGAAACATCTCTACCTGATGACAACTACACAAAAGTAGATAGTCCTCAGCAATCGTAACTGCATGTTGTTAAGATCGGAAGCTCGAGTGGACGCCATGACGAAAGCAAACGGTTCGTAGTGTTGAAAGCAAACCAATTCCTTCAGAGAACCGAGAACCCATTCTTGATACTATTGACGACGAAGAGAAACTTAATATGCCTTACTATACAGTAAACAAGTCTGAATGGGATAGTAGCGTTCCTGGTAATAGATGAGTATCTACCACAGAATACGCTATGGTAAATAAAGACAACTAGCTACATGTGGCCCATCTGATGGAATCATCAATAATATTTGGAGATCGGATGTTGTGTTTTCTCAAGGCTGCTTGATGAATAGTCATTATATTATCAGCGTATATATTCCTAAGCAATGTTCTGCAAAGTTAGCTTATTTTAAAAGCTTAAATTTCTGTTAATTAGCAGGTCTTTTCCGGTTAATTAAGCATACTACATAGCACGCAGAGAAGCATAGTTGCAATATGCGGTTCACGTGGTTCATCATTGATTCAGTGTGTTGTCACAACGCCCTGTTCGAATCAGGGCCTCTAGGACCCCAATAATTGATATATAACTGCCAGTCATGTTTATGAATGAAAAAAATGAAAAACCACTAAACCTACATTTCTCGTATTTCGCAGTTTTTTAAGCATTGCTGAGGGTCAAATCAATGGTCTTCATATTAATTCATTTTAACGTCTTTACTTATTGTATAATTACACTATATACACCACTGTTTTAACAGTAATTAATGACGAATGATAAAATGGTAACATTAACCATGGAATGAATGGAGTATAGTTGGTCACAGAAAGCATACAACCTTAATTCATCAGCTCTAGAATTCACCCAGAGAGAGAAAGGTAGGGTTGGAGGGGGTGGGGTATCCAGAATGACGGCTCTACGACAGAATGGATGTGATTCTACTCCAAGGAAGTGAATTCTCCTTCTTTGGTTCTAAGAAGTGTCAGTGGTTAAGCTAGAACCGTCTTCCATTTTGACAGGATTTGCGGGGGCGGGGGCATGGGGCATATGCCTTCAACGTTTGTGGAAAACGTAATAAAAATCATAATAACAACTAAAATAATAAATAAAATAATAACTATTAGTAAACAACATACTTACCTACATTTCTGTTCATGACATAACTTTCATTTTGTAAACTAAAAAGTGTCTTTTTAATATATAAGAAGACTGTTTTGTCGGGAAACCTACAAAACGGCTTTTTTGGGGGGGGGGGGGACAAACTTAAACAAATATTTGCGCTTTTGTTGAAAAATCCACACATTACAGATGCACTCCGATTGATTAAATGCTTATTGATTCTATGCTGTGAAGATGCTTCTAGATTGTGATTGGTTACGGAATAAAAACATATTAAAGACAACAGAGTTTCATAAAGACAACGATGTAATCTTGTATAAATGAGCGCGTGATTAGAGCACGTATCTATAAATATTCAATCCCAATAAAGGGAACCTATATTACCAAAACGTTTCGTAGGTGTTAAAAGTTACAGTTTTATTGGAAAAGTCAAAAGAATTAACTTTCACGATTGTTTTTGATAGAAGTAAAGTATAAGCGAATGAAAAGGCGAAAATATTATTTAAAACTAACGTACAACCAACTTAAGTTCACAGAATATGACACACTTCAATGAGTCTTATTGTTAATAATTGTAGAAGAGCCAAGTTTACCATTATGTTGTAGGGAGGGTTTTCGAAAAGAGATCTTTTCCCATGGATATCGAAGGTGTCATTGTTAAAAAGAAGGGAGAGTTAAAAGGTGTTATATTTCTATAGTTCACACCGTTTTACACAATCGGCTTCTCGTCATTTTGAAATTAGTGTTGGGTTGGTATATTTCGTTTACAATGCCATACGAGACAAAGCCATTTAATAAACTTCCCTTCGTGATGCAATGTGTGTGTATTCAACTCTTAGGCGCTACCAAACGTTGTAGATATTCTTTGCTCAATAATCAGATAATAATCAGTTGAAATTCACATCGTTACTCGCAACAAGTTGTATTCTTCGACCTTACGTGACATATTTTTTAAGAGAACAAAACATTTTTGAACGACGTTTGATCTAAAGATTATAAGATGTGTCCTCCGCAAAGAATTTCAAAATATGTCTTGATCACAATCATATGGATATCGATTATTATCTCTTGTGGAAAAGCACAAGTTATATTCGAATTAATGGATGGCGAGTATAACGAAGTGGTTTTCGTTGGTGAGACGGATATAACGTTAAGGTGTTCTTATAATGGCAATTTAACTATTGAAACAGTGACGATTATGGATCATAATGGAAATAACGTAACTGAAGAAATGAAAACGATTTGTGCCGAGTACAGAATCAATACTATGGCGATCAGCGATGGTGGTATGTACAAATGTAACGTAAAATATACGTGTATGGATGGACGAAATGTAACGGAGGTAGCGACGCTCGATCTAAATGTTCAATATGATAAAAGTCCTCAATGTGTTCGTAATGGTACCGTGGGGGAGCCCTACAAACCTGGTGATTGGATATTGTTGTCATGTTACTGTAGAGAGATGGATATGTGTTCTTGGATATCCACAGTAAATGGCAGTGGACGGGCATTAGCTTTGTCACCACTCGATGAAATGGTGATCCATAAAGGAAAGGCGATTAGAAGAGTTAAAGTACAGTACACATCATCTACTGATCCTAATACGAGATATGATTGTTTCAGTGGATCGGCATCGACAAGTCGATGTGAGATCGGACCAGAGAGTGAATCTTCTTCTGATACCATTATTAAATCGATGGAAACAGTGACATCAACGGACATTTGCTTACCTCCAACTACAGAACCAATGTCAAAGGAAGGAATATTCTTGGACTCAACTTCTTCGAAGGTAACTGAAATGAAAGACACCAACAACAATATCAATATGCCGGATAATTCTTTTCACCAGAATCCCAATAAAATGTCTTATACCGTAATCGTAATTTCCGGCAGTTTAGTTACTCTCCTAACAGTTGTCATCGTCATTTTAACTGTTTTTATTTTGTGCGGAGGCAGAAACAAGCGAGATCAGAAAGCAAGAGGTGAAAATATGACGAGGAATAACACTTACAATGAGGATAACGAAGCTAATCGCAATACGCCACACTACAACAATGCTTTCATACATAGTAGTCCTAGTGTCGTAAGCGATGACAACTGTAACAGTATTACTGATGATAGCCACACATACGATTCTCCACCCATGAACATGATGAACGCAGTAGTCACATCTGTACCTGACGAGACCTATGGAGAAGTAGAAAGTACTAAATTACCAGATGTTACTAAGACTGGAAGTTGGAAAAGAAGTCATGACGATAGTGGGAAAGTTCGTTTCGATACGAGTGACTTTCAACGTAGACCCGCACCATCTGAAAGACGAAATCGAGGATCCGTTCTCGATAATAATGACGGTGAAGAGGACATAAGTATGCTCTACGCTAAAATAGACAAGTCTAAACGGAATAGCACCCTCCCTGGAAGTAGACCAATAACGGTTTGTGGTGATGATGTGAATGATGTGTACGCTAAGGTAGACACCTAGCAACTGTAACAACTTCTCCGTTGTGCGATTCTTCATTTTTTCTACACTTTCTAAGCTTTTGACAATATCTTTCGATGAAAAGATTAAAAACTCATTTTAGCAAACGTTGTTTTGGTTTATTAGTTGTACATCGCCCTGAGCAGATACATGTTTCTAGATAGTGAGGCGTTATACATTTCATTCTTATTATTATTATCACTATTATTTTTAACCATATCAGTTTTGAGGTTATATTAATTGTGTGGTGATAGTTAATATCAGTTGCGTATCGTATGCGATCTTGTTTAACTTGCAACGTATACGTTCATTTTGGAAAAGCGTCAAAAGGCGTCCTGTTCCCTATCCACGCCTAACGCCTCCTGACAATATTCTATAGCTACTTAACTTAGTCGTATCACACTTTCCAAAAAAACTCATTGTACACTTGCATCTGTTAGCATTGCTCATTGAGGTAATTGTGCACTAATACGGTCTATAAAGGATTGTATATACATAGTTTTCACTGACGAAAACGTTTCATGCAAAACATGTAAATATTGACCTAAACTAGATTTAGCTGTTATAAATGACAAATCTTTTGCAACTTTGTCATTATACTCTCACAACGCCATTGTATACTGTACTATTTGACACAGTTGTTTTGGTCGTTCACAAGCGCCTGCCTTTAAGTATGTTTTAAGCGTGTTGACGTTCCTGTCACAGACGTCTGTCAAAAAAAAAAACAGGTCAAATTAAATCTGGATAAGTGTTTGAATTTGGCTAAACTTTAACGATGGTTAAAGCGTGAATATATTAACAAACCGATTACGCCATAGATAGGCCGAGGTGTTCCAAATTATACGAAACTTTGTGGACAATTTTAGGAATTTTTGGTTGTATAAATTTGGACAATTTTGGTGTTTAAAAATTTTCATGGTTCAAAAGATTTTTTAAACAAGTGCATGGCAGTGTCCACTGAAAGGTGATATCTTGAATCGATGCTGTATATTTTTGCTCAATGCAACATTCCCCTTACTCGTCTCGCACAGGTACAATGTTTTTACATTTCCCATTGCCTTCGATTTTACCTTGCCAAAATGGCGTTCATGCCATTTCTGACTTTTCACACCACAACTATTGAGTTATAATGTAGAGTTTTGAATACAGTAAAGATCGTGAGAACGTATAGATAACGTACGTGTTGAAATTTATCTGAATATTAATGACAATTGTTTGACTTTCTAGAATATATACTTAGAGACGCTAATCAAAACTTATAAAAAAAAATCCAAACTTGTCAAAACCAAATAAATAATGAATATATAAATAGTGAATGTCAAATGTAATCAACAGAGTTGAAACAAGTTTGAACTAATCTGTCGTATTTTTGAAAGACTAATTGTCCAAAACCATTATACAGTCCAATCATTCTATTATCTTTTCATTATCTTGTTATTTTCCTTCGTTATTTGTTTGTTACTAAGTTCAGTTTGTTATTATAATAGTGTTTGAGGTTACTTAATTGTAATGGAAAGTACGACATATTGCTTTAGAAGGTACATCATTTTAATGAGGCCGAAGACTGAGTCCTACAAAAAAATGCACATGCACATGGATTGTTACAAATATAAGCCAATAGCTCATTACTATGACTCATATTGTATTCATTTATTGACGTTGTAAGTACTCGTTTTCTCAAGGGGTCATCGATCAGTTTATGTCGAAGGCAATTTGTACAGGCAAGTATGTATAGCATATTGGTATACTAGGAACTTTGCTTAATAGAGAAATGAACATAACAGGTACTGTGAAACGCAACCGGCAAGTTCCTTCTAATATTCATTCAACCATAACACGAGATAACACTTAGGACAATGACGGTATATATACATTGTGGACGGGAACCACGACCTTGCGGTACAATTAGTTGCATTTTCCTAAACATTTGTTATGAATTACTCGCTTGCCTTCCATTACGCGGAATTTACGCCTACCATGATCCACTTCTCTTTAGAGTCACTCAACTGAAAAGGGTTTGTACAACGTCTTCAAACGTTTCGTTTCGTCCTAAAAGTCTTTATAAGGCAGACGGGTAGCCTTTGTAGTTAATTATGATTGTGAGTTTCAATGACGTGAGATAGTTAAGGCGCTTAAACATGTACATATGCTTTGAAAAGTGTAGATATCAAAGTTCGCTTAGTAAGAATTCAACACACAGGAATATTTTAAGCAAAAATATGCTGTGACATTTAACACGAACGAGAAACAAAAGAACACTGTAATTTACGATGCAAAAACCGTTCAACTGTTCACGTGATTGTGTATGTTACATTATGTTACATAATAGTTTGACTGAGGAACTTAATCTGAGATATGTAGACGTGTGGGATTAAAGGGTGAACCGTATTGAAGCGTTTTTTTTATATTTTATTTTATTTATTTTGTATTCATTCTTGTTCTATCACACGTACAGTAGGTAAGTTCCATGGGGTTTAAACCAGGAAGGTGTTACAGACACCTCACTGGTAAAACCACCATGAATCAGCTTCGAGTTAAGATCATCGATCTGGAATCGATGTAGATCGATTGCCTCTAATACGTATAGAGAAGTTGCAAAGTTTGTTTTATCATTCAGTGTTTGCCCTTCATACAGTAAAACTACGCAAGTGTTGTAACCCATTCGTTGTTCATTTTCATATCTTATCGTCTACCCCTACATATAGTATGAATACATTGCTTCCATGTGTGTATAGACTTCTCGAAAAAAGTTTCTTTGGCAAGAATGTTCATCGACTAGTGACAGTGGTTATGAGAAGACTCATTAAGACCGTTCATAACGAAGAAACTGACGGCCCCTTGACCAAAGACATTCACATCATGACCCGACACAGTGTATGTGCCATCCCACAATTTAAGAAGCTAGGAGCACCAAACATTTAAGGGTGACATAACACTCGTGTCGTGTAACGTGTGACGTTTGTGCACATATTGGTGATGGTACAGATGAGGGCACAGAAGTTTAACCGGGGTCACGGCCACGTGTCTGGTTATACCCTCCTCATCTAGCTAAAATGAGGACATTACGTTGAGTTACTCACTTGCACCTCTGGGTCTTTTGCATCACACGTGTTTGTCTTCTTCGATGTCATTTTTATTTTATTTCTGAAGTCACGAAAACCAAAGGGATTCGATATATTTTGCTTGTAAATGCAAAATCTATAGTTAGGGCTATATAAGTTCCGTCAATGTATTTATGAATAGCGCCAGCAGTACTCAAGCTTTTAACGTCAGCAAGATATAAGGGAAACCAGCAAACAACAAGACAAGTTTTTTTTTTTAAACACAGATTTCCTGTAGTACGGGTCACAATAGTGTGTAAGGTTAATACTGACGGGTAAAATAGTTGTGAACTATTATTAGGAATTTTATGTAAAGAATTGTGAAAACGTTGTAGGTAATACGCTGTGCATGGAACGACATGTGAATGATGCAACATTAAGATTGATCATATCTTACAGTTTCAAAAGATTAAGCGACTTATATAACTTGTTAGCATGATCACGAGGTCTGGACAAAGAAATGTGGCGAATAAATCCTTTTGGAAAAACAACAACCAGCCAATGAATGTCAGAGGTTCTTATATATACTTAGACTATGCTGTACACAACACATAAGATGAGGATACACAAGAGTGAGGTAAATTGAACGAAGAATCATTATTGGTAAGGAATGTCTTAATCTGCCAATTACACCAACTCTTTTGGCAATTTGTGAAGATATCTGACTGATGTGCTCGTGCCAAGTAAGCTTAGAGTCATTTATAACAGCAAGAAATGTAACACTTTCAACTGGTTCAAACTTATACATAATTATGGAGGTATTAAATACGTGATCATAAGGATTATTGAATACGATAAAAGTTAACTTTATCTTACTGATGTTGAGAGATCATTTGTTCGCTATGAACTAATCAGAAAAGATGCTTAGCTCATTAACAACAGTACTTTGAAGTTGGTAAGGTCATTTGCGTAACTGAGGAAATATTCCTGTCATCAGCAAAGAGTACTAGTTGTGCTTTCTTAGAGATCAAGGAAATATCATTCATACAGATTAATAGTAACGGCCCAAGAATTGAGCCTTGCGGTACACAATACCTTACAGTTTTTAACTTAGACATTGCATTGTTAAATGATATTTGTTGTAACCCTTTCAGAGAGATACTTTCAAACCATTCTAGGCAAATACCTGTAATACTGTAGCGTACATGTTTCTGTAAAAGAATACCATAGTCAATCGTGTCAATTATACTTTTGACAAGTCAGAAACACCCCAATATATTTATTATTGTTGTCAATAGCCTTGTGTAATTTGTCAACGACAAGTTAAAACAAATCTAGGTCAATGGGTCGGAAATGTGCGGAATAGTCTAACGAATCAGCAAAGGCCGGAAACCATCTTAGCCAGCACATTTATTTGGGTGTAGAAACTCCAAAGACACATTGGCGAGCTCGTCTTTATGTACGGCTGAAAGAAAGAACGAACTGGACTTTTACTCTGGCATTAGTTCCTTCAGGCGTGTAGTTTGTGGGAGTTTGGATGCAAGTGATGGACCAAGGTTAACGAAGAAATCTTTGAAAGCGTAAGGAATTGTGCATGTTTGGATCTGAAATCAGGGAATCACCATTAATAAACGGGTCAGGATAACTGTATTGTGATCTCCCTTGATTAACATTAATGTTTTGCCATGTTCGATTGATGTCATGTTTAGATTTGTTAAATAATTCAGTATAGTACATATCCTTTGCTATGCTTAAAATATGATTAAATAAGATTAACAGGTTGCTACGGTAATTGTTGTAAGTCTGTTTGTTTGTGCGGTTATTTAAAAAAAAACACATTGTAGAGCTTATGTTTAGTTTTGATTGAACTGATAATGCCTCCTCTATTCCAATTATTTTTCTCCTTCCTATGTTTAGTTAAATTTTATGATTGGGAAACTTTCATTGTACGTTGGAAGAAAAGTTTGGATACAAGTTTCAAACGCTAGATTGGTGTCTTTCCTTTATAAACTTCATGCCAATGAGTACCCTCAATGCGTGGTACAGAACGGTGTGTGTTGCAATCAGAATAACTGCGGATATAGATTGGTTCATTCTCACAATAATTTGTCTGTAGTGATGAATTTATGAAAATTGGAAAATGGTCACTATAATGTCCGTTGTTAGAGTACCAGATACGTCAATATGAGTTTCGGAATCAATTTTGTTGACATTTGGTGATTATTTAGCTGTACTGCCTGTCACTCTTGTTGGAAGTTGGACTAAAATCACAAGCAACGATACTATTAACAATCTCAGATGAGTTTGACTTACAGAGGTCTATATTAAAGTCACCATTTACATAACAGTATACTGACCTTCTAATGAAATCTTACTAAGAACAGCATACAGGTAATCATGGAATCTAGCAGTGTTGCCGTCAGTATAGGACGTTACACCACTCCCACTACGACTTCGTGCTTCAATATAGGAAGATACAACTCTATAAAAAAAAATACATTCAATATCGATGTTTAAATAAGAAAGGTCCCTAAGAAAGGTATACTGAAACTCGTTAATCAAACAACAATCCTACACGTTTGCTTTTTCTTGTCTTAGGATAACTTTCAATGAATGTTTATAATTACTCAAGGAGATTTCCTGCGGATATCAATTTGTCATTGAGCCATGTTTCAGTAAAGCCAAGGACAGACAGGTTATAATGTTTGTTACATGCAACCTGCACCTATATCCCCCTATCTTGTAATGAACAGCTTCAAAGTTGTTCGGCGTTATTTTTTGGCATACACCAGCAATCGGTAGAGCAATCAGCTGAAATAATGACTAACTGGTGTTTTCTTTATTTTGCACGGCGTGTCGTCTTTATCAAACAAATATGATTGTGTAGCATGACTGCACAATCTTAAAGAACTTGTATGACTGTTAACCAAATATTGGGATCCGTATATCTGCCGATACGTTCAACAAACTATACCCACGCCAATGGCACTTGATACAATGTACCAGTTGTGAGGGAAGTTAATGCGTTGTTATAACTGTCTAGAGAGGCCGAATTCGTATTTTGAAAGACAAGAAAAAAAAGGTTTACTTCAGTAAAGATATATCTCGTACTGGAGTTTCAATCAAGTTAAGCAGAGGTCACGTCCATGACTCATTGCACGTAAGGAAGATCTTTCATTTTTCAAGTCATTTTTCATATACTGAGAATGGGACGAACTGAAGCAACTTTTCGTATCTATTGTTGCTTATATTTATTCCTTCTGTCGTTCTGCAAAGGTCAAATAACATTTGAGTTATTGGATACCGATGTGAATGAAGTCATATTTCTTGGTGAAGAGGATGTTGCAGTCATTTGTTCGTACGCTGGTGATTTACCAATTGATGGCATGCGAATTGAGGATACCAGCGGACTGTTGCTCTTTGAAAGTAACAACCAAACAAGTATTCAATACACATTTCAGAGGGTACAAATAAGTGACCGCGAGCTGAAATGTATAGTTACGTTGACTTGTAGGAATGGGAGACAGGTAAAGGAGGTAACCTCTCTACATTTGAACATTCAAAACGATATCGGTCCTCGCTGTTTTCGCAACGGTACATTAGGGCAGCCGTACAAGGATGGTGACTGGTTGCTAGTGTCATGTTACTGCGCAAGCCAAGGAAACGGGTGCCAGTGGGTATTGACCGATGAGGGTTCCACGGTGGGCAATGTTTTGAGCAATATCGAAACTGTTCAACGCCCAGGAAAGGAGATACAACAAGTTTTAGTGAAGTATAACGTGTCTACTGATGTAAATGTTAGATATGATTGTTTTGTAACACTTCCACATAGAAGAGGTACCAAGTGGTGTTCAATAGGGCCAGTTGGAATATCTCAAAATGATTCAATCATCGCCACTTCAAGTAGTCACCTCATCTCGTGTAGTAGTTCAACAGTGACTGACATTCCAAATCAAGAAGCAAGTCGACAATTTCCCAGTTCTGATGTTCAAAAAGTAACAAACGGGCTATCAACTACGCCTGTCTTTGTCAACTTAGATCAAACCACGCCATCTTCTTCAAATATAGTGGAAGTCGTTTTGGCCATTATTTGCATATTTATAATGCCTACGTTGGTTGCCTTAGTTTTGTGTAGATGGAAACACAAATCTGACAATTTGAGGAGAGGTGAAGAATTCTCAGCAGGATCAGTGCAACGAGCTTCTGCCTTTCTTGTTGGCAATGCCAATAATACACTATTACTCAGCAACGGAAGCGAACGAAGGACGGAACATCACAACGGAATCCTCCCCAGCACATCCAAAACCCGTAAGGACAACGATAGATCATTCAGCGGACACGCATATGAAAAGAAAATTTCAAATCAAGATGAAGTTACGACTACGCTTGGAAAAAGTCATCCAGTGTATGAGGATCATGATGATGATTTGGTTCCTCCTGGATGTCCAGTGAAAGATTCGGACTTGGACACTGCTTCCCTACCTGGAGATTGTTCTTCAATAAGTTCATGGGATGATGTCTTCGCATTGATTGAGGGAGATTTCAAGAGACCAACAGAAGACACAACCATTTCGGGTGTTCAGGAAAATCCCAGGTTCCAAGAGGGATGCTCTGACGATGAACAACCTCTAAAGGAAGAAGGATGCTCTCCGCCTTCAACAGAAGAGGATTTCAGCTCGTTGTATGCCACAATTAATAAGGGCGGTAGAAGTGAAGATGAATTCTCTCAAGACAGCCAACACCTACAAAACAAAAACTCTTCATCTTCAACAGAAGAGGACCCCAGCTCGTTGTATGCCAAAGTTAATAAGCGGAGACGGTAGGAAATGTTGGCATCTGCCCAAGGTTTGATAGAAGTGATTCTGGGCCTGTACAGTGACTTGTAGGCAGTCAAAGAAGGAATAACTTTCCCAATTAACTCTAGTGCAGTAATTAATCCCTATCAGTTGAATGTACCCTGAATTGAAATCATATATGCCCTATATGGAGCCCAAATGTAGGGTGGGTTTCTTCATCAGAAACGATTTTATGTCAGTCTGTACATTTAGCTGGTTCTGCATATATGTAACGTTTTATGGAACCGCGACAAGCATTTCATGGAAGTCATGAGGCATATATTTCTTCTTTCGTTCTTCGTATTTCGTGAATAACTAACCATACCTAAACATATTTTAAGAGTATATTTTCATCTAGATCTAGATCATCTAGATTTTCATATTAGATCTTTATGCATATTCTATATTACTTACATAACATATAACGTGCAAACGATTAATTAGGTAGCATTAAATATGAGTCATTTATTATGATACATATTATAAAAGTAAAGAAATATAAAATTCGCTATAAGTTTTACTTGGTGGAATGTATTGCCTATACGCTTGGAATCTAAGTCTTCGGTTACCTCTGTCGGGCATCAACTACAGTTATGAAAACGGGTTGCACTTTATTTTGTGTGGCAATGAGGGAGAGCACTTGGGTTTACTTTCTTTTATCACTGCGTTTTATCTTTCTTGTTCTTAGAGTGATCTACTTGGCAAGCCTTTCAACGATTTTAGTGGATGAACTGCTTTGACTTCCTGTATA
>JAIPMN010019155.1:0-10108 GCA_020650975.1 Apostichopus californicus
TGGTTTCATGAGAACAAACTATCAGTGAACACTGTTTGGCATTCTGCTTTACTATTCCCCCTCAATGTGTAAGAACATAGATTACCTGCAGATTTTACATACACAACTTTCATTTAAGCCATGGTTTCCCAAACCTGGGGTCGCGACCCCAACTGGGGTCGCGAAGCAATTCTTGTGGGGTCGCAGGTTTGTTTCAAAATATAAAAAAAAAAATTGAGGGTACCCAAAATTTACCCGAATTTTAACGTTCGCAGTCAAAATCCTACAAAATTCACCCTGAAAACTCATATTTAGGCTTTTATTACCGGCCGTTCTAGCGTTTTTCCTGAGTGAATCTCGCGTTTTTTGCTCAATTGTCGCTGGCCACCCTGCTTCTGTATATTATTCACTATATTGTTTTCACATACAACTACAGTACTGTACTACAGGTACATGTGGGTCGAACAATATAGCGGTGTAGCGCGCGTGTAGCTCTGTAGCCAGTAGCGTACAACAACATTGTTCGATGTTCAGAACGGGATCGTTTTCAGTTGGAAATTATAGTTCGACAATTTGTTAAGGAAGATGGCAGGGGCATCACGCGAACGACAGTATATGGACAAATTCCTTGAACTTGGATTCTATTATGTGACGGATCGTGGAGTTCAGAAGCCTCAGTGTGTTATTTGTTATGATGTACTTTCGAGTGAATCGATGAAGCGTAACAAGTTGCGACGTCATTTGACTTCGAAACATACCGCATACGCTGACCGCGACCGTGCATTTTTCGAACGGAAGTTAACCACCTTGAGAAACAGCCGGTTGGATAAACAAGGCAAGTGTAGTCAGACCAATGAACGTGCAGTGGAGGCTTCCTATCGCGTTTCGCTGCGCATTGCGAAAGCTAAGAAGCCACACACTATCGGAGAAGAGCTGATAATGCCATGTGCGAAGGATATGGTTTCTCTCATGATCGGAGAAGACATCGTTAACAAACTCGGAACTATACCTCTTTCGAATAACACTGTTCATAGGAGAATTTGTGACATGAGTCAGGACATTACCGCGCAGAATATTGCTGCTATCAAACAGTCACCTTGGCATGTCATACAGTTGGATGAATCCACTGATATTTCATCCTGCCCACAGTTGATGGTTTGGGCCAGGTTCATCAAAGATGATTATTTTTTTGATGAACCTCTGCTGTGCAAGTCATTGGAAACAACAACCAAAGGAGATGACATTGGGTCAACTACAGATGGAGCTCCTGTAATGCTTGGAAAAAAAATCCGGATTCAAAGCCAAATTGCAACAAGTCGCCCCTAATGCGGTAACGATCCACTGCATGATCCACCGGGAAGCGTTGGCTACTCGCACACTGCCCGAAAGCTTCATGGACGTACTATCACAGGTGATACAAATTGTCAATCACATCAAATCGAGTGCACTGAACACAAGGTTGTTCCGACTTTTCTGCCAGGAAATGGACGCTGATCACATGAACTTGCTGTTCTACACTCAAGTACGTTGGCTTTCTCGTTGGAATGTTATCCTGCGTGTTTACGAGTTGCGTGAGGAGTTGAAGGAGTCCTTGCGTATGCAGCAGAAAGAGGAATGGGGGTCATTGCTGGAGTCGAGTAACTGGCTAGCTAAATTGTGCTACTTGAGTGACATATTTTAAAGGATGAATGTGCTGAATCGCACGCTGCAGGGCAAAGACACAAACCTGTTGATCGCTAATGATAACATCAAAGGATTTCTCGCAACACTAGCTTTGCTGAAAAGCAAAGTGGATAACCGCCGCTTTGTATTGTTTCCTCGCCTATCCGCTCACATCGAAGAATCTGAAGGCATCGAAGTTGAGACTCTTTCTGTTGACATTGCTCAGCATATCCAGTCTTTGATCAGCCAATTCGACAAATACTTCCCAGAACTCGATGTTCCCTCGTTTGCTGTGGCACGAGATCCATTCATTGCCCCGCTAGACGCAGTGGCTGAGGATGATATCATCGAAAAGGAGCTCGTCAGAATGAAGCAAGACTCTGAAGCGAAAACCGTGTATCAGTCTTTCTCCCTACAAGAGTTTTGGTGCAGGATGCTCAAAACCTACCCTAATGTGTCACAAAAGGCAGTGTGGCTTCTCATGCCGTACCCCACTTCGTACATCTGCGAGCAGTCATTCTCAACAATGGTTGCCATGAAAACGAAGTCCAGGAATCGACTGTCAATAGAATCGGACATGATTGTTGCCTTGTCAACGACAGAGCCGCGTATCGGGAAACTGGTTGCAGAGAAACAGGCCCACCCGTCACACTGAGAGAAGAACACAACGGTAAGTGAATGCCTGCACAACTTCATTATTCCGGAGACACAAACTTTATATGAAAATGCCTAACTTGGCTGTTATGAGGGTCAGGTGCAATCATATTAATCATTGAAAAAGAAAGCAAAGTATTTAATAGAATTTTACCATTCCTGGGTCCAACAGTCGTGGAAACTCAGCAATGGTGGTGTTAACACTCCCCAGACTTTCTTTTATTCTCTTTTGGCGGTAGAAAGCTGTTTTCTGCATGAAAACAGTAACTTGGTCTTCAGGTTCCTTGTTGTATTTAAGCCATTGATTCATCAAAACAAGTTCTTCTTCATTTTCAGGTGCTACTGGTGCTGATAAATGAATTGAAAAAGTAACTTCTATGTAATTGTTTTTGCTTTGTGTGGGCTTATTGCACTTACTCTTGGATGCTGACTGCAAAATGAACTGGATAGGCTTGTTAATGCTGTTATATACAACTTTAGGTGTTCATCTGGATGATGTTACTCAATATGTATTATGTACCTACAGTACCCGACTATCATCATTTTCCTGCAAAAGATGATAGAAATCTATTCTACTATAACTGAGAAGGGATAATTTAAGTCATGCCTCATTGTTACTATTCTTGTTATAGCTACCCCAAGAAACAGGCAGACTTCACTCACCACGAGGCATCTGTTGTAATCAATCCATTATAATTGTTTTAGAGATATAGTCTTTACAAGCTTTGTTGTTGTTGTACAATTCCTTTGGTTTACACATTACCATATAAAACTTGCCTAACATCTATCGCCACTCTTGTCCGAAATATGTACCAAATGACTTGCCATTGCAAATTGCAACAAAAATGAAGATAACTGAAGGTTAAAGACACACTTGTCAATAACATGAATGTCAATAGTCCCAAAATCACAGGGATCTGCTACTCACCATGGCACATTTATATGAATGCAGTTGGCATCAGTTCATTACACACCTCTGGAAATCTTGTGATTACAAGCCTTAAGTCACACACACACACTACACACACTGCCAGTGTAGACTGCATAAAAGCTACATACATATGCCAGCCTTCAGCAGGTAACCAAGCACTCATCATAACCTTATGTATTCATGCCTGTATTCTCAGTAAAATAACATATATATATTGCTTATTTCTTCTAGATTTAATCAAGCTGAACATGCTCTGTAGGATGAATTTACAGAAGTAGGACACTATCGAATAGAGGTGATGGATCTATAAAATAAACGAAAATACAAACCTAGCATGGGTCCTTCTTTGGGGAGTTCATCTTTCTTCTTCCCCTTCTCTGGTTCATTCATAGCAATTACTCTTTTTCTTCTGTATCTGAGGTGTTCCTCCAGATATCATGTTGCTAATCTTCCTTTAGCACCTTTACAATACCATGCTTCCTGACAATAATAATGATTCCAAAATGTGAAACATGCTTGAATAATCGGAGAAAGTAATAGGTTTCAAGCACTCAGCCAAAATATGTCTCTTCTTCCAACAATATTCCTTTGATATCAGATCAACTGGTTTGGGTTTGTTTGGCCAAATGACCCTTTGCTCTCAACTACAGATACAACAATGCATACCTTTATGGAACCCACACTTAACCAATTGTCTTAACCATATAATGCTCATCTGTCAGAATGCAATGAATTCCTCTTTCATATTCAACCTTTAAGCACACTGTCTAACCTAAGAGAAGATGTGTTGAGCCCTTGGGTTTTTTCATAAGGCACATTTACAGTAACTAGTTCAATTAAAGACAATTTACTTACATAACCAAGTGCTGCATCTGAGTCATGTAAACATGGAAATGCAATGACGATGGCCTGGGCTAGTGCACCTTTGATGAAAGAACTTGGCCTGTGAAAAGCATAAAAGGTGAATTATTTCAATGAGATTTCCAAGAACCTCAGTTTACTAATTTATGTAACAAATTGACCAAGCTTGTGTGTTCTTCTGAAACGTCACATCACACCAGAGGATCGCGCTGATTGACAGACTGAAGTATTGTCATGGCGGCATCATCGGCACTACAAATCCCATGTCTTACTTGCTTTAAATGAATATGATCTGAGCAATGGATGATTACAGGGTATCTGTGATTTCCATGAGCTATTGCCTGAGGAACTGTTGCAGAGAAATGAAAATTGCCCAAAATACTCACTTATCACCATGACATTCCATCATGTGACTAATACAAAGCTCTACAATGCTGTGTCTATCAGCTTTGTTGCAAAATTTTCATCTGTATTCTTCATTGCCCTTCTTCCATTTGCATTTTCAATCAGAATATTTCTCACGTCCTACAGGAAAACAAACAAGAGAATAGTGAAAATAATTATGATCAAGTCATTTAAGACTTAACTTCAGCTTAACATCTTAAATTATCATGTATTGTGTGATATAATTTATTTCCAGACCTTTACAGGAAATATTTTCTTAAATGGGGGCAGAAGGACATGGTTCCCCACACCCCATAACAATTGCTAGGGGTTCAGGACATTAAAGTAACATCCTCTGGTTTTGTACAGTAGGCTGTGTAATTGGCATGCTTTATAAGAAAGAGACACCACTGAGCCCTGCCATATATTAAATGTACCTTTATAAATATATGGATTACACTTACAAAATGAACCCGTTTTTCTCGCTTCAGTGGAGGTTGTTGGAATGAGGTGTCAGTGTCACACAAAGATTCATCTTGGCTTGTGCTAGTGCCTTCATCTTCAATTTCCACAAAACTAGAACTGCTACTGGCACTGCTACTAACATCTAAAGGTAGAAACTGCAATTGTTGACTGGGAAGCTGAAACTAAAGAAGGACCATCAAGGACATAAATATATATACGGATTGTACTACTAGTAAGGAGTATTAGCTAACATTATTTTCAAAATTTCATTTGAATCAATCCCAATATTAGAATAGCTATTGTAGCTTCCTAACCTTGATGTAAAAGGTTTTAGAAAGAAACAAATATCATATACCCCTCTGTTAATATACACATACCAGTTCTTTTTTCTTCTGCAAGGTGCACAGCTGATATTACACACAGGAGAAACGTGGTGCAATGTACAAAATGCTGCAATCATATCCATGAGTTTGAACAGCAGTTAATGGTCTGTAGTCAAACAAGTCACAAGGTTGCATAATTTCCACATCTGTTCCCACTCCATGTTGAACAGCATATGCCTGTAAATGCCTCTCATAATACAATGTCTTGAGGGATTTCAAAACCAGGAAAACAGATGTCTGTCTTACTAAAACACACACCACTTCACCAAATGTAGGTCCTTCTTCTGTCCAAATCATAACTACAGTAGCTCTTTCTCTGAACTCATAGCCATGAAGTTCAGCTACTCCAGCAACAATAATTTCATCTTCCATTCCACAACTTAGCTTTGCTGCAACTTTTTCACTGTATTCAAGATTTCCAATGGTAGTTATAACTTCCTTGCATAGAATAACATCTTCACTGTTAATTGGTTTCTCAATCAAAAAGTCAAAACACTGGGCTAGCTGATACTTTGTTGCCAATGTTTTTTCAATGTTTTTTAAATTGTTACAAATGTTTGCAAACTGCTTGAAAAGTTTGTGTTTCCCTTCAAAACGAATTGATAAATATTGTCGCAATGGACCAAGTTCTTGGATGATTCTAGGTAGTGGATAACAATGTGTTGCTTTGGAGTCAGATTCCTTGTGGAAACAACTGAAGGAAAAGTTCATGATGATCCTTGATTAAAGATTTAAGCATGTATGTTGCAGGCATGCTTATTGATTGGCTAATAACAATCTTAAGGATTTCAATCAATAACAAATACAGATCCCACTCTTCACAGCTACTATTAATTTTGTCCCCAATCATCAATGGCAAGTGAATTGCTAAGCATACCATTTGGGCCGCTGTTTGCCCACTTGCCCCACTAGGATTGAAAATTTGTGACTGTCTGAAAGGGTTCGGCTTATTTTTTTGGTCCACAAATCCATAATTATAAGAGAGAATCCTGCTGTTAAGTTCTTCTAAAGTTAATACTCTTGTCTCAATAAGTCTTTGTATTATCAAATGCATCTCAAGTGGGACGATTCCTTCTGCAAAATCATGCATGATGTCTACAGCCAGGTTTTCCACAACATGATAACCTTCAATTTCACTAAAAACTGAAGTTGCCCTTATTCCAGTCTGAGAAACGTTATTAACATCAATATCTACTGTATAATTTTCTTCAGTGCGTAGGTCTTGTTGTTCAACCATCTGCTTTTGAAGAACACTGCGGTGACCCTTACAGAACCTACAATAATAGTTGGCACTAAAACTCATCACATATCCCAGGAGGGAATGAACACCTACATTATCTCCTACAACCTGAAAAAGTTGAGGTCTCACTTTGCCAGTAAAATCTTTCCCATCTATTAGAAGCCCATCTTTTGACAATACCTGCAAATCATCCTTAACATATTTGACCACCTCATTAACACCATACTTGGAGATGAATTTAGATTTCACAAGTGTAGAAAGCAGGATATTATCTAGCCTAGCTTGGTATTTTACAGGGAGTGAAAGGACACTTATGTAAAATCCTCCCAACTTATGAATGCCTCTCTTTGCACCAAGGGGGTTTGCTGTTTCAAAATCATCATAATATAACAGTAATGGAATCACCATCATTTCTTCCCTGTGTTCATTATTATACCTTTTGAAAAAGGAACCATCCCTGTAAGTTTTTAAAAGATTTGGATCACATGAGCTTTGAACAGTCATAATTGAATTCATAACACCTGGTCGTTCCAAGTACTGTTTAAGGGAACTTTTCACAGGTACATATTGCAAAGTTTCTTTTTCAATGACTTGGACTGGTCTTCCTGTATTCCTGTCTATTTTAAATTTAAAACGGTTCCCCATCAATTTTTCTTCACTGTTTATTAATGCACCCCTGTCATGAAAGTATGATCGCTGCAAGCTTTCAGAGCTCAAATCTTTAAATGGATCATGAACACTTCTAAATATCATATGTAAGTTTTCTTTAGCAACTTTATCAAGTGATTTATCACAATGAGTATCAAAGAATCCTGATACTTTTCTCTCTGTATCTGCTACAATACTGTTAATAAATTCCTGCGTATCATCAATTATTCTCTGTATAAGTGAATAAGCTATGCCTGATGACTTCAGTCTGGCAATAAATATAGCAGCTGATTCAGTAATATTTTCATATTCTGCGACTTCTTCATCTGCATCACTGCTGTGTGCAGTTTCATTTTCATTGCTATAGTCTATGTGAGGCCTATTGTTTGCCTCGTGTTGACATTGAGGAATTCCTATGACTGGCTCCTGCTGAGAAGAATGCTTTGTCAAGAGATGTTTCTTGTAGCCACATAATGTATTAAACGTTAGCACACATCTACCTTGACTGCAAACAATTTTCACCCTGCTTTTATTGGCAATGCCATGTACATGCTTGAGGTGGAAAAAAAGTTTCTTGTTGCCTCCTTCAATAGTCCTAAGGCATTTGAAACAGGTGCATGACATCTTTAGAGCTTACCTCTTCTCGCCAACCCTTTAAAAATTTCAGTCTCAGTCCGACTTTAGGAATCAATTCTTTTATACTTAATTCATCCAACAAGGCGAATGCAGTCACATCAATTCCATTTTCTGTTGAGAAAAAAAGAAGAAAAACAATGAAAGCTTCGGGAGTCATATCATTTGACTATATCAAGCCACTGTAATAGGACTGGATTTTGATGGATGCTGCCTTATTGGAAGCTTTTTGTTTTCAAATTTTAACTTTGAAGTCAGTTTTGAAGGAAGTTCCATATTTATACTATTGGCACATGTTCATTTGTTTGTGATATTGGGCAATTTATTTTTCTGGTCTAACCTGCAAAGCATCCTCAGTGATAACACTAGTCACAGTTTGCAGCTTTAACTTATTTGCAGGAGCCCAAACATCCCTTAAAATTAATTTATATTGTATATATTCATTATTACAGCTGACTGAACAGTGCCCTAACCCCCCCCCCCAAATTCTACACTTTAAAGTTTGTGTATAGTATAAACAATCTTACGATCTAAATTATTGTGATAGTTTGCATCGTTAAAGCATCAGTTCATATAATTAACCTACATAGGCTTAGCTTATTATCGTTGGTGAGCTTTGCACGTGACATACTGTACGTACCGTCACTGTAGTAAAGTATGCGTTACTACTTGCAACAAAGCTTCCTGACAATGTAACAGGGCAACCTCAGTATAATTTGATTATGAGGATCTGAATACTGCATTTGTCATTATATGCAAGCGATTCGCCTCGTGGAAGCTAGCGGCCACTAAGTTCAAGAGCAGACAGTACTCTGATGTATATATTATAGCTCTATATCAATGATGAATAATGATGAATACTGTTAGTGGCTGCTCTTAGTCTAAATGGCTGCTAGCTTCAAGCAAGTAAGCTGTTAGTTGGTGCACATGTAGTGATCACTAAACTAACTAGGCCCTATTCCTAGGCCTACAGAATTTGTTCTCAATCTGACCATTTTTTTTCAAGTTACAATGTATTGGCTAGGGTAATACAAGCTTAAACTATGTAAAGTGGTTATATTTGCAGTAAATATTCAAAGACATCTTCAGTTTCAAGGGCTCCGAAAGAAGCATAATCTGGTATCTGATACTGAGCAAATTTAATTTGACTTGCATCCCCCTCCCCTCACTTTGAGTTTGACCCTTCCCCTTGTTTTGACCCCTCCCCTAGCTGTCCCTAGAATAACAACCAGTTCGCTAATTCTCAATTTAAAAGTTCCTGGGCACAACCCTGGGTTACTAGACCTAACGTCAGACGGTATAGGGTTTGTTTGGTAGCTTAATTTGTACAAATTCGATCGAGCCAATTATGCCTAGCCTAACGTTAAGCCTGTGCTAGTTGGCCAGTAGCATAGGCTAAGTAAGTAGGCTAGAAAAGTACTACGTACACTACTACTACTAGACTACGTACCCTTGGAACTTGTACATTAATGAATTTCATGCACGGTTATCTGGCTTCAATTAAGGTCCCAATGTCTTACGTTAATATTAACATAAATACAATTCCAATTCGATCGTTGCAGCTACTAGTACAAGTATAACAATTAAGCCATAAGCTAGGCCTAATCTGGACCTATAGTTAAGTTACGTTTGACCTAACGAGTAACGTTACTCATTATGCTTTTCGACCTTACCTGACGCTATCTCTTTGTAAACCAATATCATTTTCATATCAACATAATATAGGTTTGTAATTTTGTTAGCCTACTCTTTAATAGTACATCCTTACCTTGAAACTTGTCTATCAGCTCTTCAACCCCCCATTTTTGTAGGATTTCTTCGATAGGCCTGCCCATCTTCTATATTTTCATCTACACTCGTCATCTACACTGTATGTATGAGCTATGCGATGATACGTAACGTACGGTGTTTGTCCATGCAAACACACACAAATGTATAGGCAAAACGTTCATTTTTTCGTCGCAGATGTGCGCGTCGCCCCAGTACCAGTGACTTTCGATTTGGCGGGACGCTTACCAAATGTTGGGTATATTTCATTCACTTTGCACAGCGGTTTACTAAATTCTTTTTTACTATAAGTTGGTCAACACATAGATCAGTGATTTTGCCCAATATTGTTAAAGAATCCCCCAACCGAGCATTTGCCCAGAAAATATTACCCATCTTTTTTAGAGTGTATGTTCCGACGTCTCTTTAAGTTCCGACAATTGTTTTGGACTCTAAAATTTTTGAACCCAATTTTTTTCTGGGGGGGGGGGCTGAATTTTG
>JAIPMN010019156.1:4791-18794 GCA_020650975.1 Apostichopus californicus
GGGGGGGGGGGGGCACTGGGGGCACGTTTTTCCAAAATAGCAAATGTGCCCTACTGGCATTTAAAATTTCCCCTTTGATGAAGAACTGTCTTTGGATATCTTGACACCTTTGTTAATTTTGATATTTTATTTGAATTACTCACGTGCACCATAATAGTATTGATAGCATACTAACACATCATATAGATGTCACTGTGGCATTTGGTTCTATGCATCATTCCACACAAGTGAGCCTTCCTCCAGAACTGCTGCTATCGATGACTCATACAGCTCTCTCACTTTGTCTTGGTCACTTGTTGATTAGTCAACTCCACAGGTAACATTGACCAATTGTTACTTTTTATATTGCTAAATGAATCTGGCAACACATTTATGCAGATAGCATGATTGCGTTTTCAAATACACAACTACTACTGGGATGTAACATATAACATATGTGTGATTTATCAAATTCACCGCCTCCCCTTAGACCCCTCCCGCAGGTTTGTCCCTCACTTTCAGACCTCAAATCCCACAGATGCCCTACTGCATTTTAGGTCATCAGTTCTTCGTCTATAATATAACAACCATTAGTTAATGCACCAAATTATATTGCTTAGTTGTCATGCCACTTCTGGGGTTTTTTATAATTGCTTTATTTGTGTAGTTTAACGATGCCAAGAAATGAAAATTAAATATGACGTATGGTATTGCATCATTTCAATACCTTTTAAGGTAGTAACTTATACCGTTCTGTAATGGTGCCATGTAATATGAACATAAACCACGTGAGTCACACTATATTCCCATTACAGGAATACTAATATCATAATAATGTGTCTAGACAAATGAGTATGAGAATGGTTCCCTAGCAACACTGTACAATTCCGGATAATTTCGTATGTAGCTAAATTGTTGCAGTATGGATTAGAAATTCATTCCAACTTTAAACAGCAAGAGGTAACTTGTTATCATGTTGTCCTTGTTTAAAAGACATCGTGGGGGTTTAACCTCTCTGTTTCTCATCATTTTTATTTCCAGCAGCGTGTCTTCTCAAGGAGAGGTAAGTTTTTTTTCCTTTACTTTTACATTTCAGTTGTAACATCTGTACCGTTTCGATGTTTAAGCAATACTCAATTGATTGTTTTCGATCTGCAATGTTAAACCTTGTTACACTCTCTGTTAGCGATTTACTTTCAGTTGATCTATCTAAGAGTTAAAAATATTACTTCAAAAATGCTAACTTACAGTAATAAAGAAGTCGAATTCGATTAAGTCACACGTACTGGTTGTAAATTTATCGTTTCGCGTTTTGAGTCTTCTATTACTATAAATAGTAGTATAGAATACATTTACCAAAGGGTATATTTTACATTATTCCCTTAATTTCTATAATAATGACTCTGTTCAAGAAACCATCAGACGGATTCTTTCAATTGAAGTTCATATCATCAATTCATATAAATTTAATCTGCGAAATATAGACACACTGTGAACAGTAAAATACATTGTCGTTGAAAACAAAAAAATGCGGAGTATCTTAGTTAGCCGCGATTTATACTTAATATACTTGAATTATTGCGCTTTTTTTGTGGCGTTGTTATAGAAACGTTATATTTTGACAGACACGGAGGAAATAGAAAGAAAAATTCAATATTAAAATAATATACCTATAAATACCATAAAAAGAAAATCGTTGCTTTTATATAGGCTAATCTACCACAGCAAATTTAATTGAAGAGGTTTAGAACGTTAAAGCAATGACCACTGTCTACTTTTTCTTACTAAAGTATGTCTGTAATGCTCCAACCGATAATCTAACCACACTTTTTTCTACTTCTTTATTGATTAATTAACATTTAAACGGCTAAACCGAGACTTTCTACTTTACGGCTACTTCAGTCGAAATCTAATGTTGATCTATATATCATTTAATAACTAAAGTTCCCTTATCCACATAAAATAAAAATGTTATATTCATATAGCCTAAGATTTTTATTTTCCTTTCTTTTGTTTAAATGTCTATAGTTGATGGCAATGGGAGAGTTACTGAATAAATACTATTCAACGACATTTTTTACGCAACAAACATTTTATCTTACCAAATGCTTACGTTGTAATTTTTACACTTAGATTAGTTATGATTAAGTGCTTTAATCAATAAATTTCTTTAATCTTGAAAATCCCGATCCGACCCATAAACTGAATTTACTTTGAAAAGTCTAGACATTTTCGTAGACACCTGCTAATTATAGGAAACAACATTTGACTCTACTTCTGACACGTTGTTTTAATATGTTGATGTACATATATTTAAATTCCGCTATTTCGCATCATGAAAATTTTACAAAATTCTCAACAAAAGAGAAATCTTGACAACGCAGATTTGGTTTGCTAACATTTACTAACGAGTCAAAAAAAAAAAAAAAAAGCAACAGTACTTTTTCTGTCCGTCATTTGGAGATATCAAAGATTCAGTCGGTGTGATTTTGAATAGATATCTGAGAATATTCAGCTTTGACGAACATATGCCTTCTTGAAAACTTTAACTTTATCTTACAAACACCCAGTGGATATGAAAAAGCCAATTTCTTTGAGTTTCACTTATTTGGTAAAACACACAATCTTTCTAAAACAATAGTCCTTTCTGTCTCTGGGAACGCAGTTTAATATTCTGTCACCCAAATTCTTCTTGACTTACTTTATTGGAAAATCATGATAATGTACCGTTGTAGTCTTTTGCAAAAAGTCATTGCTCAGGATGCCAACTCTTGAACTTAGAAAACTTGTCGAAATATCATGATAACGTATCGAAGTAGTTAATGATTTTTTTTAATTATTGTGTGAACAATTTTATTGAAAAAGTCATTACGCAGGATGCCTGCTTTTGAACTTAGAATAGGTGTTCAAGTCATTTTTTCAAGTCAACTCTAAGTTATAAGACAATACATTTTGTTATCTCATTATTAAGTCAACCTTAAGGTCATGAACAGTTACTTTAGTTACATGATAATTTCATTTGTGGTCTATGCCCAGACAACGTTTTTCAAAATTTAAAGGACAATGTTTAAGTTAACAATTCTACAAAATACTTAGTCAAATTACGAAATAATGATAGCATTTTCTTAGAGGTAGTTTCTTCTCTAAAGTTAACGATGAAAACTAAAGGTTAACAAACCGCTGCAATAAACGTCAATCGATTAGCGTATTGTGTACATTTTGTTCTTTGTAATATCAAAAAGCGTTCTCGGTGGCTGGCAAACATGTTTAATCTACCTTTTCATAGCATGTTTCGTAAGCTCTAAAGATGCATAGTCGATTAAAGAAAATTGTTCTAATTCCGTTACATTAAATACGCTGTCGACTTAATTAACTACTTAACTAGTATAATTTATTTAGGTTGTATACTAAATTAATGTAAATGAACAATGGCAATATAGAAAATCAAAAGATATACTAACTTTACTCATCCAAACGTTGCTGTTGTAAGAATTGTCAATTGATTTAATCGCTGATGTCGTTGTCAGTTCGTTGTCGCCACAAATGTTCATCTTTGTCAGATTTATCCCAAACAGCTGCATGATATCAATAAAGAATTTGCTCTATTAATAATCCCGATCATTTAATGTGTGTAAAGTTTATATATTTTTTCATTGCCAGTACAAAGAACAATTTCAATTTAATCCAAATTCGCGTATACATAATGCAGATGTGAAATTTGCAAAGTATTTTTATGAACTTGTTTCATGTGAATTAATTAAATTAAACAATTTACAAGAAAAATATGTTATTATGAAGATTCTAACGGTTATTTTATATAATTATGTTTTCTACAAAAATTGTATCGAACGTTATTATTCATTACAACCAAATCTTTATTAACCAATAGGTCTTCTTAAAAAAAAAAAATTAAACTATAAAAGTCATATCAAGAAAGTGATACCTAATGGGCATATAGTAATGTTCATTGTCTAGAACAAATTGATGGGCATAAAAACACTCTGAATATATGGGATATTAAAACAAAACAAAATATGTCTTCAAGACAATGCTAAACTCAAACCTTAACTTTCATCGTTTGTGTTTTGTACTGAGAGAAGTGACATCTTTATCGGATTACTTTTAATCTTCAATATTCACCTGAATTCACGTAAAAATTAAAACTACTTATCATACGTATTGTCATACTCCTCTACAACTCAACCAAATTTTGTCGTATCTATATTGTTTTTCTTTTTGTCTTCAATAAACGGCAGCTATCTACTAATATAGATACATGACTGCGTCAATAACACTTCTCTAACTTGTCCTAAAATAACAAGCAGTTATGTGAAATGTTGCAATTTATAGATGAGAAAATAAAAAGTTGGACTAACCTAAACATAGGACAATGGAAAATAAGAAAAATGTAACGTTGACATATTTTACTATATAATTATACCCTGTCCTTATTGGACGATCATTGTTAATACTTATTTTTGACCTTATTTTAGCCGGAACGTCAAAGGAGCATTAGTGACTACGGAGACCAAACGTTAAGTAAGTGTTTCTATCATATTAAAAACTTCAAAATGTTAACAACGTTGTAGCATATTCTTACCCTTATCTGCTCTCCTTTCTCCATTCTCCCCTCTCCTTCCCCCTTTACCCTAACCACAAGCTAACCTCCAAAGACGAGTGAAAATAATATTGTTTTTCTTTAAGATACAACTATATCATAACATTTGGAGAATTTCCAAACAATTATGAACGTATATGATATACAAATCGTTTGGGAAGTATCGTCAAAGATATCATATGTTGTTAACATAACTAGTGTGAGTATAATAAGCAATATATAACTTCAAAGACTTTTAATTTCAAAGAATGTTAATTTCTAAAGAATGTTAATTCTAAAGAATGTTTCATGTTAACTTCTATCATATTAAAAACTTCATAACGTTAACAACGTTGTAGCAACGTTATAGCAACATTGTAGCATTTCTATCATGTTAATTTCTATCATATTAAAAACTTCAAATCGGTAACAACGTTGTAGCATTTTCTTACCCGTATATCCCCTCTCCTCTCCATTCTTCCCCATTGCCCCAACCACAAGCTAATTTCCAAAGACGAGTGAAAGTAATATTGTCTGTCTTTAAGATACAACTATATCATAACATTTGGAGAATTTCCAAACAATTATGAACGTATAAGATATACAAATCGTTTGGGAAGTATCTTCAAAGATATCATATGTTGTTAACATAACATTTGTGAGTATAATAAGCACTATGTAACTTCAAAGACTTTTAATTTTTTTAGAGATAATTTGTTTACTTTAGTACTTTTTTGTGTATGAAAATTATGATGTATAGGAAACGAAATTCGTTAAAAAAATATTGATCGTCTTTAAAATGAGGTTTTTAATTTGCTATGTATTATTCAAATGCTTAACTTACCAAATTTTTCAGGGATATAAGATAAAACGAGTGACTTCATTTAAAAAAAATGGAAAATGTTTGAAATAGTACGAAACCAGTAAGTAATAGTAACTAGATTTTAAAATCACATCTTCGTTATTGCCCATGCCAAACTTTTATAACGTGATCAGGAAATGACGCAAGTGGTTGTGAACATTGACAAAGTAAACACTAAAGGTAGGCTATATGATCTCTGTTGTCACACAAGTGTCTCCGGAGTTTTGAAACCTCTTAGCTTGATGTAAGTTATGCTTATGTTGTGTTACCTTTTCCTTTTAGCGTCATCGTTTTTCCTCTACCAACGTGCTGAATATCCACGAGACTGCCATGAAGTGCTAAGCCAATGTCCATCGTCTAGAAACGATGGTGTTTACGTCATCAAACCAGACGGCTATCCTGAACCTTTTGAAGTATCTTGTAACAACAGTCTAGGTGATGGTGGATGGACGGTAGGTGTTGTATTTTATACTGTGAATATTTACATTGCAAGATTTGTCACCACAATTGAAATTATTCTTGTTGAAATAATACATTTCTCATACTACAGAACTTCTTCATATTATTATGATGTAATAATATATAGTTTGATGTTACATTGGGCTCGGCAAGCTTTACACAATATTTATGTCTTACAAAAAGAGGTTGGTCGAATCATCTGTCATGCTCTTTTGCAAAAGCAGTCTGCACCATACTTATATTCCTACATGGTTTTCCAATACGTTTTAATACTTTCCACATATTCCTGACTTCAATAAGAATACTAAATTGGCGAAGATGACACAACTTATATATTGGTAATATTTATATAGTATTCGCATCAATATACATTTGGTGTGGTTTTTAAGTGATTTTAATTTGTTTATATTTAATTTATCTCATTCTTCTCTTCCTGCAGGTTGTTTGTTCCATGTTTCAGTATAGTTTTGCCTTTCTTTTGTTTCACACTTGTCTTACAGGTAATAACTAACGGTCTTGCAATTCAATCAGTTTGATATTTTTATGTCTCAAATTATTTCAACAGGTCATACAGAGACGAAAGGATAGTTCAATAAACTTCAATCGTACGTGGGACGAATATGAAAACGGTTTTGGTTTCCTTTCTCATGAATTTTGGCTCGGCAATGAGAAGATATCCTACATCACCAATCAAAGGAAATATCAGCTCCGCATGGATCTAACTACAGAATCCGGTTGTTCATTCTTCGTGACGTATGAAACTTTCCGCATCAGTGACAGCTTCAGTCATTACAAACTGGTTAGCACTGGAGAGTATACCGAAACAGCAGGTGGGTTATTAAACTGATACACTTCTTAACTGGACCCGTTTCTCGCCCGAAGTGACATTTAATATGTTTGCTAACCGTTAAACAGTGAAATTAAAATATTGCGATTTTTGCTGTTCACATATGTTTCAATAATTCGATGATATTAATATGTTTGACCTGCGGTGTGATACAGAGCGGGAATGTTTTGCTTACTAACGATATACTTCCCACTTGAACCAACCTGACATCCATGTCATTAACCAAGGTATCTTTAGATGAATGAGCTCGTAGTAATATTTAATATTCATTTTGCAGCATGTAAATTTACTTCCATGAGCACGTTGTTGGCCACTGCTATCAAGCACTTAGCTCAGACTTAGTTTCTTCATAAATCGATGTATTTTGTTCATCTAGTAAGGGCAGAGAGCGGTTTGCTATTTATTTCATTGGTTTATTTAGATATGTCGTTTTAGCTGTGAAGCATGTTTCGCATTTTTATACAATATCAAATGATAATTTATGAACATGATGTGTTATTGAGATAATAGATCATCGTACACTTTGCATAAAGTTTTCCTTTTTGATGTCGTAACTTAATCGTTATTCCTATTCCAGACCCATGCATTGAGTGGTGTCCCACCAACAAGGTTCTCAATAGGTGTAAATGTGAAGGTTCATGCGCCGATCCTACATGTACCGAATCATGCTCTAGTACACCCACTTGCGTTTGTCCCGATGGGTTCTTGATGGACGGGGAAGACTGTATTCCTAGAGAGAATTGTAGTTGTTTCATAGAGGAAGCAGAGAACGGTCAAGGAGTAGTCCTAGCGGTAAGATACCATTCCTAAATGTTTACGTATAAAAACTAATTTACAATGAGAAGAAAAGCCGGAACAAAACAGTTATTATGGTGCGTGAAATGATAAATTTTAAAAACGTTAAAACTTTACCCTGCAGCTGCTCTAATTTTATGAAGGAATGTCACCTATTGCACTGCTCGTTATACCTCGACATGGAACATTGAGTATTCCCATTGAAGGATATTATTATTTTGCATCTACTTGACAAGGCGTACCGTTTTATCTCGTTAGGAAGGTGAAGTATATGTGAACCCTTCTTGTACCAAACGGTGTTCCTGCAACAGCGGTCTGTTGAGCTGTGATAACACATACCGGTGCAGTCCCAATGGTAACTGTGAGGAACGACAAGGCTTATCACAGTGTTACTGTAACGTAGGATACACTGGAGACGGGGTCCAATGTGATCGGGCTACTGCATCAGACTGTCAAGCATATAGTACAGAGGACTCCAACAGCATTCGACTTATACAACCAGCAGGGTGGACAGGCAACCCATTTCAAGTAATGTGTGACGTCGCAGATGGAGGTGGTTGGTTGGTATGTATCTGTTATTGTCATTTTTAAAGATAACAAAGGAAAGGAAGTTGTATTCTTTCTCTTTTGTCACTGATGAAAACACAATTGTTACTATTCTTATTTCTTAAATATTTATTACTATTATTATGTTATCATTATTTTGTAACGATTAAAGCCAACTTAACAAATAGGATAATTTGAAACTGTTTGCATATTAATTTGGTTTATGGACACCAGTATGTCTAGAGAACATCTGTCTTAAGTGTATTTATTTTGGCTTGCGAACGTTGGTCTGCTTTTTTTAAAGTAGAAGTATTATGCATGATGATACTTCTTTCAGATCCATGGGTTATACACAGCACAACACAATCATGTAAACTGAATGAATTTTTGAGGGTATCTCAACTGGGATAATTGTAAGCATCTTAAAATGTAATGAAATTAGTTGATATATAGTTGCGTCTTCCTTTTTGTTTGTGTTCCTATAATAACAGGTTTTCCAGCGACGTGTTGACAGTAGTTTGAATTTTCACAGAGATTGGAATGAATACAGAGAGGGTTTCGGAACTGCCGACGGCAATTTCTGGCTTGGCAACGATAAACTTGCAGCATTGACGAGCCAAGGTCAATATGAGCTAAGGATTGAATTCGTGTCAAAATCTGGGCAACATCACTTTGCTAAGTATAGCTCCTTCAGCGTGGGCAATGTTGATACTAATTTCAGACTAAGTGTCAGTGGTTATGACTCTTCAAGTACAGCAGGTGAGTTCCTTTTTATCAACTTTCTCCAAGTAGATTCTACAATCTGATGTGCATATGATCATCATGACGGATGCACTTGGCAACTATTCAGAGCAATTCTAATTTTTCAACCTGCTATAATTAAAGATTACAGATACTTAGATTTCATAATATACCTATCATGACTATCACTAACTGAAAGTCCAGATATATTACAATCATGTGCTCATTTTCGAGTTCAATTAAACCTTGAAAATTCTGAAACTACACATAAGACGTAACCATATTCTATGATCTGGAAACTTTCTTCAATTCGTTTGCCTCGACATAGAATAGAAACCCACCTATAACCAGATATCCCACCTCATGCAGATCACAGAGATAATGTTTGAATTTTTGAGTCATAGACTATGGTCTTTAGCTGTGTTTAACTGGTCCTTGGAGAGATACCAAGATACAGTAGTAGGCAGAGTAAAGGAAAAACCCCATGGTTATCCTTGAAGCGTACAAAAAACAGCAACTTTAAGTACGCACAAGTTGAAAACAGTTACATGGCGAAAGACGATATACTTATTTGATTTCAAACCTAATTCACTGTTACGAGATAATGTATGGCTGCGAATGGTTCGCAATAAGGTTCCACGCTATACATGATCGATCGTCACAGTAATTCGTACCAGCGTCAGCCTATTACTTCGAGAATGAACAATTGTATTGAACACGCTATCACATGCTATAACATGAAATATATAAATGTCTACACTCATGTGTCGTTTATTTCAGAAAGTTACTTCCAGAATAGTGTACCGATAAGTTCAAATCGATTACTGGTAGCAACCAATAATGAAAACCAGACAACTTTTTTTTGGGACACTGTTTTTTCTGTTATAGTTGGGAGAATATTGAAGTAACTGAACATGATTATTTCAAGTATACCTTTCCAATTTTTATGACGAATCTAAAACAAAGAAGAATGGAGAGATTTATAATGCCCAAATATTACGTCTAGGTCTCCCTCGTAAGATATAAAACGGTTATTTATCCGCAAGTGGAGCTTTAATCATTGTGCTAATATTTGGAATGCTTAAATATATACATACGTACTCCAGTCAAAGTCTGAAGTTCAAATTGTAGGCATCGAATTACATACAGTTATGAAACAATGGGTTCATATTAAAGTGAGGTCTTTCGATTTGAATCAAGTCAAATCATGTTAAAAGTATGAGTTCCAATTTACGAAAATCCAAAACATTGTAACTACTTCTTTTACAAATATTATTACATGTAAAATACATGAGGTGACAAGGACTTTTAGGAACCTTTCACTGTGTATACCCTCTTTGAATTTCTACATGAGGTCCATGTTGAACTCCCACAAACTGATGCATATCTTTACAAATAAATACGACTATAAATGAATGCTCTACTAAATAATTCAAGTTTCTGTGAACGACTTGCCCATTGTTTTTAAAAAGGTTTCTTGATATTTAAATAAAACACACTAGATTATAGGCTGCATTTAGTTACTACATAACTAAACCAGTCAGTCTTCATGTCTTATATTAAAGTTCAGTTATATTTTTTGTAGGTTTCAGTCATACATTCAGTGACAATGCTTTTCTTTCTGTTTGCTTATCTAGGTTACAACGCACTTGGTACTAGATATCACAATGGAGCAGCATTCTCTACACGGGACCGTGACAACGATGGTTATTCTTATTATCACTATGCCTCTTATTACAAATCCGGATGGTGGTACATTAATTATTATTATTATTGTGACCTCAATACACCATACACTGGATCTTATACCATTTATTGGTATAGTTTCCCTGGCGGGAGTTACAACATACAGTCGACGGAAATGAAGATACGACCTCGATCCTGATGATGTGATTCAGAAAAAATGTTAACAGCAAAGTGAATATTGTGTCTACATTTTTACTGTGAAAGATAATTTAACAACAAAGTGTTTCCAAAATCTGAAATGTCTCCCTTATTGTGAGCACTCAAAATGTCTATGCATGACAATTTTTCCTAAAAGACAACATAGACTGAGATAACAACAAACTATCTAAATACGTTTGACAGTGAGGCTAACTGTCACAGAACAATGAAAGAGTGAAGGACCAAGAAAAGAAAAAGCCGGGATAACTGACGTGTGTGAGTTAAAGCCATGCCAAAATACTTTACCTTATCTATGGAAATGTACATGACGACATTTACAAGGATTTACAAACTTTGCATTAGTCTCTTCTTTTTCCTTTTGATAGTTCGGAGTATATTGCCACATATCTAACACCTAATGTCATTCAATTGATTCATATCAACGTATAAGAAGTTCAATCACCATTACATGTAGTTACAATAAACAACGCTTTTTTTGTGAGTTATGTTTCTTTCAGTCACGTTGTTAAGATGACAAATTAAGACACGTCCCTCTGTAACGGTGTTCCGAATAAAATGCAGACCGCAACTGATAAGTCACATTAATGTTGTCACTTGAGTTTGTTGTAAGTTGCCACTATGTTCCTGACTATTACAAGTTCTACCTTGGTAAGCAGGACTGCTTTTGACAGCTGTGCATTATTGTTTGTAGGTGGGGTACTTAACATAACATTGAAACGTGATGAAAAACCGTTTTGCACATATAAGATACCAGACCGTCAAAGTCAAATATAATTTAAACTACAAAGATCACGTTGTTGATGGGATCAACGGCCACACTTGACCAACTTTGGTCCTAAAAGCTTATTGTTAACTCTTTTAAACTGTAGGCCAGGCGGACTTCTGGTTTTGTTGGGCATAACGTCAAATTACAAATTGTGATAAAATGCAATGAAAACTTCACCTGATGGCTTTGCTAAATGTACGTGAGCTGCTGAAACCTTGTTATTGACCACATAAAGCCATAGGAAAACAATGTCGAGGTCAAATGACAAATGACATATTAAAACATGAATCCACACGCCATAAAGGCTAAAATCGTTCCACAACTCAGCCCTCCAATAATTGTAATTTGTAGGATATTAGACTATTGGACTAACATCGTAGTAACTAACGTCAAAGAAGTGTTCAATGAACCTCAAAGGTTCAATATTGTGTAATGGCTCATGTATCTCATATATGGTGGGTATACGACGATGTGCCATATGCAGGGGCGTCAATCTGATTTGAAACGTGGGGAGGGGGCGTAATTGATTCGAGTATCCCGGCCGTAGGTACTATCTAAGCGGAGCGCCACCATCGGTTTGCGCGCAGTGTCCCAAGAAAATGTCAGATTTCAATACCTGCGAGATCGCAGCCCCATTTTGCCTTATGTTTCAGAATAGAATACCCCTCATTTGTTCAAACCCATGACAACTAACAACCTGTGAATCAATTTACATCGAAAAGGGCACATTGTATTGCAAGTTGGTCAAGGAATGACCACAGGGCCTCATATATAAGCCTATATGAACGATGTCCCAAAATGTCCCGGACATATAGACGAAGGAAGCTATCCGCCGCGACTGCATGTAAGTTTCTCGACTTGCCGTTCTGAAAGTCATACCACAAAATGGTGCACTTCCTCATACGCCATTATTAATAATTTATATAAGTAACTAATTAGGCACAGTCCATACCCGAGTTCGTATAGTGAGCTTAGCGCAAATTTGGCCAAAAGTCGTCATACCTCTGCATGTTAAACCACCAATGCCTTGTAATGCCACCCGGGACACACTTCCAATGGGACTGTGTCAGTTTAAATGTTTTGCAAGGTCTAAGAGAATACATTTCTATGAAATTTGAAATTAGGATGACAAGACAAACCACTTTAATTATATTTTCAGGACCTCACACATGCGCATGTATTGTCAAACTTAGAATAGGTCCCATGTGAGTGGTGGCTAAAGTGATATAGGCATCAAAATAAATCAGTTGTTGTTCGTTGGAGTCCTCACGCAAGTTACCACGGTTGCTAGGTGTATCTGCATCTGGTAATTGGGTGAATTATGGACGGAGCGTACTATGTAACCACCGTGTACCCAGTGTTCTCACTGTGGAGTTAACTCCGGTATCACTCAACAACAAGGTAACATGGGATGCGCTGCCACGGAATATGCTCCCTATATCTTTTCCCCAAATATTAGTGAGCGGGCACCGTGTTTGAAACACCATCTACAACTAAACAACAAATATTTACAGGCTTAGGCTCTAGCTATGAAGTGCCGTCTCTTTTTCCAAATGTGTGGGGGACATTTGATAGTGTGTCATCCACCCGTCGAACTGTGGGGCGTATCCCCGCCCCCCCCTTTGATTGACGCCTATGGCCATATGAGGAATGACACCTTTGTGGTCATACTACCAAATTTTGGGATGGGTTCTGTAACTAAATATATTTCTACTTTCGTTTAATTATTTTCTCTATTTTAATCATGTGTCTTGCACATGTGGAAATATGAGTACTTGTTCTATTTTGTTACGAAGCTACTAGACGCTCTACAATGTATCGGACTTTACAAATAATTTCCTATAGTATGTAGTTTGATATTCAGAAATGTTATTACTTACTCTAATTTTGAACATAACACTTGTCACCACAAAAAAATTATATATATGCCCTAAACGTCTTCATTAGCATAAAGACACACAGTTTATTTGAAATATAGATGTAACTTGGAATTTGCGAACATGGCTGTTCTATGACACCAGTTTAGGGGAATGGGTAGTGTCGGTTAAATAATTCGCCTACAAGTCAATAAAACGTACGCCTGTACATCTACGGAAAATCGAATGGCGTGCCTTGCAGCTACATTTTTAAAGACGTAACCTTATTTCGAGCGTTCAAAGAAGCAATACAATAAAAGATCAATGTTACTTGGATGACAAAAAATTACCTTACATTTACATTACATTACCAAGGATACAACTCACGACGCTAATATTGGTGGATAGTACTAGTGATTGCTTACTTGATGAATATATTTGCGTAATGAATGGACAAACTATCATTATCTAAATTACATCATACTTCGGGTGCTAATTCTTCTATAAAAACTGTGCATTTAGTTAGGAAAAGAGCTATACACCTGAGATGACTTAGATGTTATAAAACGGTATTGTCACCTGTCGCAGGAATTTATTAGAAATCTTTCACTTGAACATATCAGAACGATTTTAACCGTATTTTAGACATT
>JAIPMN010019157.1:0-19135 GCA_020650975.1 Apostichopus californicus
TTACATTATGTGTAGGTCAGTGAGCTACTGATGCTAGAACTTCCAACCTCGTATTAAAAATAAAAATTGTTATATACTATGGGATTATCACAACGACATAAATTAGAGAGGACATTTTGCCATCGCATTTCTACTGTAATTTTGAGTATTATATTTAACGTGATGTATGCAACGAATGTCAGCTGTAGTAATCCATGCTAAAGAAAAACAAAAACAAAAGTGAGGAATGGAGAGGGGGGCTGTAAAGGAGCAACTAAGTCTTGCGTGGAGATTTATGGTGAACCTTGCAATATAAATATGTAAACTAGTTTATCATGACAGTAAATTAATCGGTTAATCTTCTAGCAGTTACATTTGTGCATCATAACAATTAATTTGTACGAGCCTGGATATACTGAATGAGGATCACAGTGTCTGTGCTGTTTTATGTTTTCTTTTGCCACATTCCTCTTTTGCGATCTCTTTTCCTGGCTGTAGACGCCCGTGGCAATAGTTTTGCAACAAAAAGAAGAAAAAATAGGAAACTTGTGAGCAGGTCCTATATTTCCTGCTGTAAAATATTACGCGATCAAATAGAAGTATTCTTCATGTCATATCTGGGTAGTATAATGTATTACTCTTCCTTCAGTCCCGGAGTAGCGGTCGAGTGGTAAACCACATACAAAATCTTTAACTTTTACATAAAAGTGACTGAATGAGTTAACTCCCTCATACAGCAGATAATCGAGCGGAACGCAATAAGAATAGCAGTTTCAGTTGACTACGTATCATACCTTAACTTCATTGCGTATCCGTTACTATACAGGTATACACGTTAGGTTTCACGTTAGAAGCCAAGTTGACACTGAGAATGGTCAGATTTATCTTGGGAAATAAAAAAATGCGTTGTTATCGGTTTCCTACAAGTGTATCGAAACTAAAATGAAACGTACTGCATGATCGACAATGAGTACGCTCCATGTCTGGAGATAGGTGTCTATATATTTAACGATCCGACCGAGTGTGGCTGAAAGTAATATATAACGGGGGAAAAAGAAGACAATTTAAGCTCACAAATATAACTTCATACTACCTGGATCGTCACTATCGGCAGTATAAACTTAAATTCGCTGGTTAGAACTATAACAAAAAATGATTTGTAGGTTTGCATTAACCTTAGTAGCTAATAAGTATTCAGTTTGTTATGAAAAGAAATTCAATTTTTCCTCTCCAATTTCCATGTCCCTATTTTGTTTTCAGAGTTACCCTTAATTTTATTTTATTCTATTTTCTAGGTGCTCAGGATGGTGGAGAAACGAAACATTTCAGTTGAATATAATATGATTGCACAATTGCATACCATTTTGTTTTATTTTGATTGCGTACTGAACAACTGACTCCAAATTCATATTTATATATGGGTTTAAACTAAAATGGATATCTTAGAAGCAGCTTAATATTAAGACTTCAACATGCATATGATGCAATGCAATGCAATGATTTCACACATACAATAAGAAACAAATGAATTCAATTTCCAATGTGAGAATAGTGTTGCGACAATATTTAAAGAGTGATCCCCAGTTGTGTTGGATATGTTTAATAACCACTTTACTAAAACTTGTAACCGTACACATTCCGTGGTTGCCTATCTAAATATACAACATTAAAGAAATGAAAAGAAAAACCCTCTACAATGTGAATCCATGAGATAATTTCTGCTTGCTTCTAGTTCACTTTTGGTACACATTAACATTTCTGGGAAGATGCACGTCTGATTTTCAAAAAAAATCTAAATAAAATAAGTCTTTTGCAATTAGTCTTTTGTAATTAAACAGAAAGCTTCATTAAAATTCTTATTTGACTTATATTATACTGATCTAAAAAATGGTGATGTTCAAAAGATCTTCAACAGAAGCGATGTGTTTAAAGCCGTACATGTCCCTAATTTGAGACATCATTCATATTTCGATGCAATCAAGTTACAACGTAATTACGAATTATCGCAGGAGCAAATTAGGTTTTTGTCTACAAATATTCAAAGGGTTTTCACAAATTGGAGAATTATGAACGAAGACAAAGGAAAACAAAAGAAAATATGAAATAGATCAAAGTACTCAGTGTTTTGTGATTTTTTTTAAACTCATGATATGGTCAGATAAAATTTCTTTTCCTGGCATTAGCCATGTACAAACAATTCGTCTAACCGACTCGTTAAGTTAATTTCACATATTGTTAGCCTTAGGAATTAAGTCGGTCTTATTTTCAGATCAGTATACATCAGTCCACAATCGTTGTTTCCTCCACCACGAAGGTCATCCCAAAACATGTTGGTCCCACGTGTAGAGCCGTCATAGTCGCTGTTAGGATGGAATTTCCCACACTGGACACATCCACCTCCACCGACTGGAAACAACTCACAGTAGTAATCGTAAGCACATGTAGTACTGCTAGGTATATAGTAATGATGCCCAAACCACCAGGCACCCACGTGCTTCTCTGCACAGTGATAGTCACTCCAACCGTCGTTATCTTGATCCCTCGTACTGAATAACTTATTTTTATGCCATGACATACGATCATTTCCTGTTCAAATGAGATAAAAAAGAAAGGGAGATCAATGTATTTAGTATAGTTTAATTTAAGACGTATGTGTATTAATACTGACTGCAATATGTACATGATACTCTGCGAAAGCTGATACATTATAGTTGTCAGTTGTATTACCTTAATATATAAATAATTCAACTTTAGTTCACAAAAGTGAACTGATGCATTATAAGGAATCACTAAAAGCGATATTTTGACTTATAGTCCTTATTTCAATGATATGTAACTGGTTATATTGGTAAATTAATTTTACCATTATCTTATTTTTGCAGATTTCAACGGTAAACGACTCCCACAAAAATCTCATGAAAATCATGCTCTATTTGTGAGATTTCAGGTCGGGTTTAATTATATTGTCATTTTTGTCATATTGTCATTGAATTATCAATGTGTGATTTAATACACCGTTTCTTTTCTGTCCATATTTGCAAGGAACATGTAAAAAAAAAATTGATAAACAAACACCAGGTCATTCTAGCTTCAATATATTAGATGATTTGCATTTCCAGTAAAGACGATAGAGAAACTTATTAAAACATGAACCATGACACGGTGATTTTACATTTTGACTTGCTGGAGGCTTCAGTCACATGTTCAAAGAACTATTTACGCTGTTATACCTCCCAATTAGAATACGAAGTGAATATTCTTAGCTGGTTGGGAAAGTTATCTATCACAATTATGTCTGTCACTAAACTAATGGTGACAGGTGTAGGGTGTGCAATGGTAATTGACGGTCCTACATGAGTGCAGTGTTGTTGAATAGCGGAGTTTAGGAAACCATTTGGAACTATAGGTGGCTTTATTTGACAATCGTAACTGTTGAATGCCCCTGATAACCAATGTTAGGACGTCAACTCACAACACGAACTAGAAGCATATATTATGTAAATATGACTTGCTTGCATACTTTTAGTCTGTACCTTCTTGCAAATGTTGGAATAACCTTAATAAATACTAATCATTACATATCAGACCAAGAGTTGAATTGACCTTGTAAAGTATAGTTGATCACCCGGGGTAACATGCTAAAACTACTTCACCTACACGGAAGTCATAATTAATATAACGCAACACATTGTTGTACGTGGGGGTAATCTACGTTCCTACAGACCCAATCAAAGATGAGGCGTGCACCAGATTATTACCAATTAAAGTTATCTAGTTACCTCTTTAGGTAGGGCCAATTAAAATATGCCCTTGTAATGTGTGTAGTTCGTAATTTCGCGAAATTTGTTAATAATTGATAAAATTAAGAACATCTAGTGGCACTGATTAAGTGAAGGTAACATACAATATGGAGGATATTCATTGCACTTTGTTGTACGTCTTATATTCAACAAGTATCAAAAAAGTCTGCATTGTGCTTTTATCATGAGTGAATGACTCAAAAGTTTGCAGAAAGTTGCTCAGAACATTAAATGAATATTTTATCATTCATATTTCTTCTTTAATATTACCATAACGTTTCATGGTATAAACATTTACATACCAACTGAGCTGGTAGAATCATATCCATCGATGTTTACTAGTTTATATTTACTCTGTTCATCACTGATCCGGAAGAGATTATACTTCGCAAAGTATGACGAGCCATGCCTATCGGTAATGTCAATTCTAAGCTCGTAGTGTTTCTGATTAGTCAAAAGAGCAATCTTGTCGTTGCCGAGCCAAAATTCAGTATTGAGAAATCCGAAACCATTTTTGTACTCATCCCAGTAACGATAGAAATCGATCGATCCGTCCATACGACGTTGTAACACCTGTGTTGAATAGAAATGGTAGACAATTTGCACAGGTAACACGTCGAAGTGACCATTTAATTTGGCGATATCGTGTTAGAGCCTATTGTAAGGACTGCTTTCATTTCAATTGGTGATACTGGTTTAATTTATTATGATTGCATTTTCGTGTATGTTTATAATACAAACTAACAAACATGTGCTTACTTTGCAATAACTTTGGTATGTAATAAATGTAAACACCGTACGACGTCAATGATTATGTATTCTTTCTTACCGTAAATTTGAATTGGACGAACACTTTGTACATCTTATGTTCAAAAGAATTCCACCCTTCTTAATTTTTGTTTCAGAAAATGAATAACTCTAGAACAAAATTACTTCTAACTACTAACGCATATAGGACTTTAAAATCATCAAATAAAAAAAGTTTTACCTATCAATTCTGTCTAGTTTCCATTCTACTTATGCGACCACTTAACCTTAACGACATGAACTTGTATTTTACAAAATATAGTTTACCTTTATTATTATTAACCGAAATAAAGGTTACCTTGTTAGATACAAAACTGAAACCAATTTAAATACAGCAATGGCTTCCGTGTATTTTATCATATAAACCATTAACATGAATTGGCCATCAACCAAGTGAATTGTTCGCCAGACGATACATTACGTGACAACATTTCCTTTTGAACAAAGAACGAAAAATGAGTCCACTGTGTACACCTGTGGCAGCAAAACAATAAGATGTTGAATGTGACGATGTTACACGAAACGAAGACGTTTATATTTAATAATCATGGAAGGTTTGTTTTAAAATAAAACAGATGAAAAGCCTTCAACTATAAATGTATCAATCAAATAAAGAGAAAACATTACCGTCCATCTTCCTTCATCAATGGAATTGTTACAAAGCACTTCGAATGGTTCTTTCGCGCCAACTGGTTGGATCAAATATACACCGGAATCAAGGGAGTCTCCTTCACATTGATCAAATACTTCTTGACAATCTCTGGGATACTCGCCGGATTGGTAGTAAAAATATGAATTCTCTATATATGATACAAAACATTCTTTAAGACTCAGGAAGATATAACAGGTTCATGAATGGCCGTTTTTAAAAAATATTAAGAAACCATTGCTATACGAGACATCAACATTCAATAACTCTAAAATCATTGATAAAGATATTGTTTTCTGATAAGAGGTAATTATTATTCCATCCCTCCAATTAGAAGAATATGAGATATTTTATGGGGTGATTATTGGAGCATATAACAAGAGAAAACATGAAAATGTATGTTTAAGGACATATAGTCATCAAGAAAATAAAAGGAGTTTGTTAAATGACATACACTCATCAAGTAAACAAGAAAGGGTTTGTTAAGGAACATACAGTCATCATTAAAAACTAAATGGATGCTTTATAGATATAAAAGTTGTAAAACAATAGCCGAATAGAAGAATATTGCAAGGGAACACAGTGGGTAAAGGATGAAGACCGATAAACCACACGAACATTTTTTGAAATATGCAAAATAAAAACAAGTGGCAAAACAGTTACTAAAATATGTTTTTCATATTCAGAGACTGAGAGTAGCTTTTACAAAGGATTATCGAGTTGTGTTTCCATGATTATAACTGTTACGTAACTGAAACGTATATTTTTAACAGCATAAATGTTATCAATGTAACTGAACCTTAACAATTGCATAAAGCAGGCAAAATCAAAACTGTCTATCATTACCATGATTTGTGCTTCTTCTGTTTCTGTTAAGAGGAAGATGCTCACTGGTCACATCAACAATCTCCTGAAGATATAAGCAAAAAGTCACGAAAGAGAGTTCAATTTTGTTTAAGAATAGAAGATGCTACACTGCCGTTTTTTGGTGAAAGTAACAAATTACATTTACATTAGTAATTAGCAGTGAACAGTTATATTGAAAAGCACACATACATTTGTTTGGCCATTGTAGCCAAATGATGACGGTAACTACGACAGCCACGAATAAGTAATGAACTTATTCCTGTTAATTAAGATCTTTAGATGATAACAGCATTACCTTTCAGACATTTTGTGGAAAATTGTAATTTGCATTTATATTTCCTTGGCATCGCAATACATGGAGTCTTACAGTATACTATTGTTCAAGTATACCATGGATTTAATGAAGAACGTTTAACTCAATAAATTGCAACGTTGAATAAATGAGGTATAATGAACCGTAAGTAATGAAATGGCTTCTTTCGTAACACAGAAGATCAATACAGAGATCATTTCTTTCAAAATTGCACTACTTGAAGGAACATTTTAAGGAATAGTATAAATTTATCAAATGTAGCAAAAAAATAATACCAATAATTTTAATAAGTGTATGGGTTACTTATTAATCGCCTATTTTGTTGACAGTAGAACGTTATGATTATTAGTTACGCGTTATCACGCAAAACCGTGCGTTTTCCTTGTAATGATTTTAAGTAGTGACCACTTAGCTACGCATTGAACGCAATGCTTCACAATGACGTGAGAGGTATTGTAGTTAGTTGAAAACAAATCATGCGATTTACATTCAGTATAGTCCTAGGCTAGTAAAATTAACTTGATGAAGGTGGTTGATCCTTTCCTCTGTATCTAACTTACAGAATGTAAAAATCAAACATATGTCCAGATGTTCATACATTAAAAGTGTTTACTTTTACAAAGTTATTTTCGAAAATTAAACAAAATCGTACGGTTTGAAATGAGATTAGATATGCATTCAATTTGATGACCAAGATATATACATAAAGTCTAGCCGGTGTTTTTCATTCTATTTTACAACACCGTCATTCCAAAATCGTCTTCCAGCTATATTTCTTTATAACTCAAATCTAATGTATATATTTGAGGGGTTCATTGCCTCGAAATTGTATTTGCTTTATAACTGTAAGATTTCATTCGGTAAACATTATAATTTAATATACGAAGGTCGGGTGGAAATCATATAAACACTAAAACAATACCTCTGGCTCTTGCAAAAAAATTAAAAAGAAGCATCTTCATAGCTAAATACTTCACAAATGGATTTTATGTGAAGTAAGCTGAACAAGTCTTGAAACACTTGTACCAGGGGAGCATAGTTTAGAAATAATCTCTGAATTTTGTTTGTTAAAATTCAGGAACGATTTCATCTTAACCTACAATTCAAATATTTTGGCGTTTAGTTATATATATTAACATTGAACATCATTATTTGCATAGCGTCAATTTGTGTTTTAACAAGAAGTACTAATTTTCTAAGGTTTGTTTTTTCGTAAGTTTGATTCATACTTGATTTTTTCCTACTTTGTATTAACTTTGTTTCTTATTTTGAACACATATTAGTTTTATTTCTAGAATGACGTTAACTATAATCAGATAATATTGAAATGTAAAGTGTTGAAACTATATCAAAAGTATATCTTAATTACAGTCATTTCTGTTTCAATGATCCGTCAATAAAATGATTTTACATATATATATATATCCATATTACTAGCCTTTATATATAAATGTTTAATATAGAAAATTTGCGTGTTTTCAATGAAATCTAAGCAATCTTTGTTAACACATAATAAACATGCAATCATGACGATGTATACTTTGTGGCCAAAAGGTGATACAGCCATGGTACAAATTAGTACCAAAACGAACATCGAGAGAGCCATCTGTTATAATGGGAAAAGCTACTAAGGCTGCTTCAAATGTATCATTTTGGACAAGCCGTTAAAGTATATCTAGCCATTTGTCCCATATTCAGTACATTTGTTGTGTGCGATAAATCATTCAAAATCTGTTGATAGTTTTTGAAAAACTCTTTGGTTTCCAAGATATCCACATTTGAAGTGTTGATAAATCTTATTACAGGTATCTAATTGTGTGTTAATATTACATGGCTGGGATAGATTACACACAACAAATAAAAAGGCAATGTACAATTCCAAACCTAAGTTGTAAAACGATCAAAGTTAACGAAGAAGAAAGGTGAAATGGTTTATTAAAAACGCCAAGAGAAATGATAAAACAGCAAAGAAAAATGTAATTTGTTAAATTAAATTAATTAGGTTAACTCACCAATTCCCCCATTGAAAATGAAATCGTTGCAGTGAAGCAGATCAAAATCCAGATCAAACAATTGAGTGTCATCTTGAAGCAATTTGTGGATAATATTTAAGAAAGAAAGAGAGAGAGATGTTTATTCTATCGCTCCTCAGATGAGAATGATTACTTTGATAAATGGTTCTTTGATTGTTTATCGACTCACCTCAGAAATAACCACGTGACATAACCGAAGCATATAAGGGCCGAGTTTTAGTATCAATTATATATGTCAACGCTTCCGTATATTCCGGTAAAGTGTACGGTTGTTCAACCATGAAGCTATCAACACCTTCCTGGTTCAAAGTATTGTTGTATATATGGAATAAGTAGGATCATTTCGAATTTGCAGGTACAGTTGTAAAAAAAAACAAGGTGACGAAACATTATTTCAGAGATGCCACAAGTTGTCAAGATTAACGTGGAATATAGCCTTACAAGCACAGGAATTTTGTGTTTATTCTTTATGAAGTTCATATTTAAATGAGTGTTACAGTTAAGCGTAAGGTAATCATGGTTTATATATTGATTAAAACCTATATTCAATATGTTATATACTTTACAATATATAAGTTATTACATGTGTAAGTGTCTAATTGTAATATTGTACATATCATTCAGGCAAAGGTCAAAGTTCATTATTATAATCATTGCAGTTGTATTTACCAATAATCCACTACCATTATAATCTGTTTAGTAATGTGCAATTGATTTCGAAGCTCATGAAAGTTTCAATGTGAAAATGTTCTTATATGAATAATGTTGTTGCGGTGTTTCCTGCGTCGTAACGGGCGAGTGCCGATATCGTACAAGCATAGTCTTCACAATGTCAGATGCTTCTCAAGAATCAATCCCATGCTCAACAGAAGACCTCTTGACACCATCCTCATACCGATAAGCCATTCTCACAACATACAATGATCAGAATAAAACAAACACTGTTAGCAAACTCATGAGTATCCACTAAATAGCCTGTGTAAGAGATTGTGTTACAGTAAGTGGGCCTAACGTTTCGATCCTGGCAGGATTTTCTTCAGGGGCTGAATGACAAAGTAACAGAAACTACAAGGGACTAAAATACGGGCACAGCATTCAGACAGATAGCACAAAATACAGGGATGACAGAATACAACCATTCCTGAAGTAATATGTGTTATGTCTTTTGGTAAACCGTGTAACAGATTGGGTGCAATTTCCGTAGTCTTTGATGTAACGGAGAAGCTTTATTTTATTGATGTATTTCTTTATATTATAATAGCAAAAGCTTAACACAGACATTACTGCTATATGCATGGCACCTGGTAGTTTAGACATCACCTCTCGGAAAGATGGACGAAACCAGAATAGTATATTTGATAAAGCTGAATGTCCGTTGAAACCCATAAGCGAAGCTTCAAGCTATTACAAAGAACTCTAAGAAAGTGTTTTGGAAGCGGAGAGTTATTACAGATAGAGAAGCATATGTAACTCTTCCTGATCTGAGGGATGCAGAAGGTTATTCCTTCCTTTAGCAAGGAACAGGAACAAACACATTGTCGAGATGACTCGACTATAGTTAAAAACCAGCTGCATTATCTATGTAATTTTTAACATCTTCACCGAGAGAAATGTTCAATAATCCATCAGTAACGACCTTTTGTTTCTATATGTGACTTTACAAGACAAATGTATATAGAGTACCGTACATGACATGCATAATGCGAATTATTGCCGTTATTGAAACGGCTGCAAGCATTATTTATGCACAGCGCCACCTACTAAAGATCATTAAACCGTCTTCTGTTCATGTTCTGGAACGTTTGAAAATAAAGTTGTGCACGGGTTTGAAAGAATATGGAGCAGGATTTCACGAATTCGTATATTCTGGGGAGCAGGGTATAACGAATATGTATATTTTGGGCAATTCCGGGGATTGGTTCGGTACGTGCGAAAAACGCCACGTCTGCCGTCGAATTATACATTTATTTGTTTCATGTTTCATACTAAACGATCAATCTGGCTTCCAAAGAAATATCAATTTCACATGTGGGAAGCCTACATTGCTGTTATTAAGATATCTTCGTTGGTTATGTGCATCAATCATTCTGATAATCATGCTTTTATTTAACTAGAGATACATGATAGTGTAATAATGTACACGGTTTCAAGAAACCATATAACCTATTTTACATCAGTGGTATCTAGACTCCATGCTGCATTGAGTAAGAGGAAATTGCGCTTGGTCTGCCTGGACGTTTAAATTATCTTTCACTGACGAGCGTGTAATTTGCCTGGGTAAAATTTAAGGCAAAAAACACATGACGTGAAGTGTTTATCTCATTTCACTGGAATGATTAGAAGAATTATAAAGACTAATAAGAAAGCAATTGGCTTTCAGTCAGGATCAAAAACTAATAAGTGAACCAATAGCAAAAGTAACAGGGCGCCATTTCTTGAACTTTAAAGGAGTTTTGAATGAACTCGTTATTAAATTCTGTGAAGTGAAACAGTCTACACGATCGCCGTATTGATTTTTGTTGTCTCTCATTGCCACTTTTTGCGTTTCCAGATTATTCAGCAAAATTGAAAACAAAAAGAAATCAAAGGAAAAAGAAAAGAAAAATATTAAATTGTGTTTGTAAACAATAAATACGTACATCTGTATATTCATTACAATACATTAAATGAATGATATAATTTTTTTTTCCAATAAAACATGGGGTACATGTTCTAGCACTTTCGATAATTTTTGTGTACTTTCCTGCTTGTCGAATAATCACAGTTTTCGTTAAGTGTAAAATCAAGGACCTTATTAAACCGTAACATATAAATTCAGTATAAATCTTTTCCAGCAAGTATCGTTAAAGATCCATAAATTAGTGCTCCAAGAACCGTGAAGACATTGTACATATATTTTTCATGTCGAGCAGCAGTTTGTTATACCCTGTTGAAACTTCTCAAGTCCTCTTACCTCTTAGTGTTTCCGTTATTTCCATTTCCAGGTAATTGTCCCTATAAGAGCAGAGGTAAATCTTTCGGTACCCATAAAAGGTATACTGACGGATGAAACCTATAAACTGCGCCGTTAAGCACCGAGGCGACTGGTGGCTCTTTGATACACAATGTACACATTGCTATGGGACTAGATGAAACCAGGGAGTTCCATAACAACTCCTTGATGTAACAATTTCCAGTACAGCAGTTTATGTAGAGCTGTGTGCACGAATAATAACCCAAATGAGACCACAGTGGAAACAACGGAGAGAACATCAATTATAAATACACTAATACAAATTGCAACCTAAGATCCGTTGTGATGAAAATTCGACCATTTTCTTAATGAACTTAATGATCATCACATACATTTCATGTTCATATCAACTCGTAGAAAATACTGTTTTATATATATTAAAGCAGCTTTTTGCGTTTTGTCGCCGTTTTCCCACACTTTTGACAAGTCCATCGCATTTTGTTATATATGTATTATGTATTCATCAAAATACAGCAAACTAAGATTTCAGCCAAATATTTTCCCTTTCAAATTACTCATTTAAAATTAATCGCATACATTTCTCCAAATCCACTAGTTTGAATTCCACCAATCAACGAATAGCTAATATGATTATTTATGAGCCGTTGCTTAAAATAGATTCATTCACAGCAATCCGACAAGGTTGCGTCGTTATCACAGCAATACAGAATGTAAACAAATACAGCATGGTGTTTTAGAACATATTGGTGCACTGGGTTGCTTACGACGCCAGCAAAGTCAAAATGAATTACCTCATTATTCAATGACGTTCATAGAATTTGAATATTCATATTATGTGCGGGCTTTATTGCGATTCCCTAATGGAAAATTAACTTCGAGAAAAACAAACTTTAAATGTTGTAAAAAAAATTGACTTTCATTCCACCATATGTAGTTAGATTTGAATAGATAAGCTAGTTATGTATGTCGTTATGGTATCGTGGGGTCAATGAGGTTGAGACAATTATGGAAAAGGACGCAAAAAGGTGCTTTAATGGAAGATATTTTTAATGAGTATTGTAACCGATCTCGTTGTTTGCAGCTACTACGTTAGCAGCAAGATGTAATTGAATTACAAAGGTTTGCAATTATCAGCTTAAATATGCGCATTAAGCAATGTAAGACATGATACATATCATGCCTGATGTGAAGAAGAAAGAAATTGTACCGAGGGAAGGACCTGGTAATTATGAAGGTGTCTTAGAAAAAAACAAATGGTTAAAAACCGAATATTGTAATTCTCATTTTTCGGAACTGACTAAATATGAAAAAAGAACACGGTCGCGGAATTATCCCAGTGCCGACTCCTGGCATGAAATTCAAACAAATCTGTTACTTAGAATATATTGAAAGAATACATTTAATCCAGGTCAATAAATGAACAAAACATTCTTCGTTTTAGAGAATTCTTACACATATAGATATATTCAAGTCAGTTGTCACACGCCGGTAGTCGAACCTATGTAGGTCCTTGTTAGAAATGAACAATTATTACTACATAAAAAGGTCGATTTAAATTCAATATTTTTGTCCGCAAAAAAACGAATAAAGGGTAACACAAAGAATGTAAATTGTGATTTAAAGTGTATAATTGAATTGAATTGAATTAAATTTATTGTCCACATTCGGAAATTCGGCATACACAGGTCGTAAACAGGTCGTTAATACAGGTCGTATGTTAACGACAGAGTTCTCAACTATAGATGCCTGCAACAAATGTCTATTGATATCTCTGTTTGAAGGTCAACAATTACGCTTCTTTCATTAATGCCTGAGTTCAAGATAAAATATTCCTGATGTTCTCTAGAGAACGATTAGTAATCCATGGTTGTAGTCTCCATTTTATCGAAAGTTTTGATCACGGTAATGTATCCAAAATTTTAACTTGTCTATATTCTCCAAATATCGACAGTATGTTAGAAACTTCGACTATTGTATCTCGAATTAACATCTCTTTCCTAAAAATACTACTATTTGATAGTTTTCAACACTGTTATCTCAGAAAGTCAGCGGTTTCCCATAAGGCATGTTCAAACACAAAGATTGATAATCATCAAAGTTTGCACATTTGTAGGACAAATATTCTTTCGAGCGGCGAGAAAGCAATTGTATCGAACGTTTTCGAAAGATTTGCAAACTTGATTATGAGTATGTCATTTTAAGTGTTTAAAACGACTAAAATCCCAGTCGGAAATCTACTGACTGCATTATAAGACCAGTATTAAATTTGATTGCACAGTATACTTCAAGACATATCTCCCGAAAAAGTGTTCTCACGCCAATGACATTTTACCAAGTCTAATATATTTTTGTGTTAGAATCATATCTCGTAACATTTTATCAGGCTTTAAGATGTTAGCCTACCAATACAAAGAGGGCTTACCTTATATTCAGGAAAATAACCGTCAATAACAACGACATCATGGTGTCAACATAAATGGTAATGATATGTTTTGGTTTTTTTCTTTTCATTGCTAGAGGCTCTGTAAAACACATGGATGAATTTATCACCCTATTCATACAGGCACAAACCTCATGAAAGTAAAAAGCATTTAGTTGGTAATGGTTTGTTTGGTAAACGTATAGCACATTTGTTTGAGTCAATAAATTATTTTTTGTGCTAGTCATAATTTTGACATAAAAACAAATAATATGTGGACGTTATAATAGAAGAAAGAAAACAACGCATACTTTATTTCTTTATTTGTTCATGCATATTTATTTTAACATATATTTAATATTATGTCAAATTGATCATTATTCAGTATTGTCAAGTCTCTACCCAAAATATTTCAGCGTTGTGAAATCCTTATCCACAGTGGTTCACGAGTGGTTATCACGCATTTTCTTTTTCCAATGAGAATACTGATTTATCTGAAATCTACAATATAGTCAGAGTATTTCGAAAATTCCCTCCTAGTTCTATCACTCTTCAAGCGTGTCTGTAACTTCATAACATCGCTAACTCTTCTTTTTTGTCCAGATAGTTTATTGTTATCTGGAATAATCTAGCCAGCGAGGTTCCTTGAAAGTAATGCATCGAACGTATAAAATAGTTGAGGATTGTGAATCCTTACAGTAGGGTAGACTTTAAGTACTACATTATTTGCATTAGGGAATTACTGTTGAATTAGTTATTCACAGTATAAGTGAGGACTGTATTTGAACGAAAACCATCCACAAAATGTCTTTTGTATGCGTATGTCTTCTTCGCTTGGTTTCTTCAACACTTCATCAGGTTCGAGGCCGTATTTTCATTTCTGTTGACCTTATGTTATAATTTCCGCCAGGGAAATTATACCAATAAATGGTATAAGATCCAGTGTACCGTCGATTGAGGTCACAATAATAATTATAATTATACCACCATGCGGAGAAATAACTAGCGGCATAATTATAATAAGAACCACGATCGCGTGTAGAGAATTCAGCACCGTTGCTATAACGCATAGCGTCATAACCTAGGTAAGAAGGAAAAAAGAGTGTATGGAATCAATAACAGTTATAGAACAGAACGAAGGCGATACATATTACAATCCTGATAGTTTGTAAAAGATTGACCGGTCATTTCATGGAGCTATCAATTATTAAAATCTGACAGTTTTGCTCTTCTAATTATCTTCCTCTATGTTGTTGTAACCACGAGCTGTACTCTGTATGAGTTATTGTGTAATATTGTGATAGGTCAAAACATGTAATCGCGCATACATCTCAGCACTTTTTTATGCGTAATGCTAGATAGAGAAGATACGGTGTGTGTACATGTCGACTGATATTTTGCTCCAATTTTTGTCACATGACTAATATTTTGTTGGAAAAAACACACCCTTGTGTGATAATGTATTCGTGTGTTCGGGATAGCTATCGACATGAGCCACTGGAGGTACTTAAAATATGACATATGTTGAACACGTGCTTGTATTTCGTTCATTATGTCAAACTAAAAGAAACGTTTATTTTTGATATTATGATTGTTGTGCATATCGAAAACGGTGTGACATTACGCCGGTTTTTATTTTACTTCTTTTCGGGTTTAAGTTTTCAGTTATGACTCTTGATATTCCAAAATTAATAACCTCTCTCTCTTGATAAATCACTATGCTATATCTAAGCATTGTAATCAAAAGTTACATAATATGATATTGCTAGACTTTTGATTTATAGTTTTCTTTCTGAAAATTGGAAAACTAATTTAAATGACAGGTTGCAGCCGTTACCAAATCAAATTACAATGTTCTCCCAATCACACAAAGAATATTTCATATCAAACATGTATTTATACAATTATTTCCCTTTTATTTTATTTCTTTAAGTGTGGGAGGGGTGTGGGGTTAGAGGCTGCACTGCATAACATTTTGATAAATCTGATAGCATCATCTTACAACAGCACCTCTTACAATGACCTAAATGGCCATATCCATTACACATGATGATTGTGGAGCTCCATGTATTTTACTTTACACTCCTAGCTAGTATTTCATGTCATCTACACTGGGACGTTTACGGCATGCTAAACAAAACACATATGTCCAGCCTGGTCGACTCAATGTGGTGAGAAGTTACGACAAACAGTCACATTTAAAATAAATATCTACGAGGTTTATCCGATATCCGCCCGATCCTGGATATATCAAGTCATCTCGATGCAGTTAATTCATGTTTAATTGATGTTGTTGCTTACTATGACATGTAAATATTATCGCCTAGTTTAATTTACAGGACATATAGCTGCTATCGTACCTATGATATTAGCTTCTTCTTAATGTTATCAGTTGATTTACATTAGAGATTTGTTTTCTCTGTCTATTTTTAAAGCATTTTGCTTGGGGTAACTTCCGAAAGATGATTTCAACGTAGTTAAACTCTATAGTGAAATATGCCAAAACTGCATACCTTATTTGGCTAATCACATTGTTATTAATATGGATATGACCCATTTTCAAGTCCGTTCAATCATAGGTCATTTAGCTATGATATTATTTGACTACCAGACACATCAGATTATAAAATGTAGTTGGTGAAGAAGAAGAAGAACTCACCCACTGTACTGGAAGAGTCATAACCACTGACGCTGAGTAAGTAATTAGTTCCCTCATTGGCTACGCTGAAGGAACTGTACTTAGCATAGTAATGTTCTCCAGATTTGGAAACAAAGTCTATTCTTAGTTCATATTGGGTTTGGCTCGTCAACGCTGCAAGTTTGTCATTGCCAAGCCAGAAATTTCCATCAACGGGGCCGAAATTATCTTTGTAATCGTCCCAGTATAAGAAAAAGTCGACGCTACTATCAACACGGCGTTGAAAGACCTGTAAGTTTAGTAAATAAAAGAAGAAGGACTTAATCATCAAAAAAGCTCGTTATCGATCTCGAATGAACGGTAACTTTTTTGCTGCAAGGGTTATCATTCATTTTCATAAACTTGGTATTACTTCATATGCAAAAGTCAAAAATATTTCATTGCTTCTCAAACAGTAGACGTGGAGCTTATATTTTCATGCATATGATGAAATGATCTCATTATGCAATGCACTTTCTTTTCAATTAACTACGAACAAGACATGTCAAAAGCAGCGTGTCGAGGCAACTACAATTGTACATTATAAAAATAACTCCACTAATCAAGGAGAATAATGACCATCTATATAGGAAGAAATATACATGACTCTCCAATTTGATTGAATATAATCTAGACTTACTTTAAATAATACTTATGCTAAAATTACAGAAATATTCATATCAGAAAAGTCTTCCACGAGACAGGAAACAAAAAACAATCAACTTGATAGATCCTCAACTCCACTGCCACAGTCCCTTTACATTAAGACAGGAACCGCATCAGACTAAGTTTCAAAGTTAACAACCTTTTTTGGTGAGATTTAATATCTTATAGTGTCCAGATGGACCACTACATTTCCTACTATAATCAGCATTGAAATTCATGAAAGGTCCAACAATGGCTATGAAATTTAAGTAAATTGAACGTTACCAATATTTATCCTTGAAATAACTTAAAACATTTAAGTGGACGATAAATTACATACCAACCAGCCTCCTCCATCTGTGACATCGCACGTGACCTGAAATGGCCCATCTGTCCACCCAGCTGGTTGTATACTTTGGATGCTATTCGATATTTCTCCTCTTAATCCACCACAGTCTGGGAAAGTGGCTTGGGTACACTGGACTCCGTCGCCCGTGTACCCTGTGTTACAGTAACACTGTAATTTGCCTTGTCGTTCATCACAGTTACCATTGGGACTGCACCGGTACGTATCATCACAGCTTAACAGACCGCTGTTGCAAGAACATCGCTTAGTACAAGAAGGGTTCACATATACTTCACCTTCCTAACAAGATAAAACGGTGAGCATTTTCAAGTAGATACATGATACTAATATCTTTCAATGGGAATACTCAATGTTCAATGTCGAGACATAATGAGCAGTGCAATAGGTGCCATTCCTTCATCATATTAGAGTAGCTGCAGGGAAAAGTTTTGACGTTTTTAAAATTAATTATTTCAAGCACCATAATAACTGTTTTGTTCCGGCTTTTCTCTTCATTGTAAATTAGTTTGATACGTCAACATATAGGAAATGATATCTTACCGCTAGGACAACTCCTTGACCGTTCTCTGCTTCCTCTATGAAACAACCACAGTCCTCTCTGGGTATACAGTCTTCCCCGTCCATCAAGAACCCATCGGGACAAACACAAGTGGGTGTACTAGTGCACGATTCGGTGCATGTAGGATCGGCGCATGAACCTTCGCATTTACACCGGTTGAGAACCTTGTTGGTAGGACACCACTCGAAGTATGTGTCTGGAATATGAATAACGATTCAGTTACGACATAAAAAAGTTAAGCTTTATGCAAAGTGTCTGATGATCTATCATCTCAATAACACATCATGTTAATAAATTATTATTTGATCTTGTTGAAAAATGCGAAACATGCTTCACAGCTTAAAAGACACATCTAAATAAACCAATGAAATAAATAGCAAACCGCTCTTACTAGATGACCAAAATACATCGATTTATGAAGAAACTACGTCTGAGCTGAGTGCTTGATAGCAAGGCCCAACATAGTGATAATGGTGTAAAGACAATTTAGATGCTGCAAAATGAATATTAAATATAACAACGAGCTCATTCTTCTCAAGATATCTTGGTCTATGGCATGGGTGTCAGCTTGGTTGAGGCTGGGAAGCATATCGTTAGTAAGCGGAATAGTCCCGCTCTGTATCACACCGCAGGTCAAACATGTTAATATTATTAAATATTTGAAACATGTGTAAACAGCAAAAGATTGCAATATTTTAATTTCACTGTTTTAATATATTAAATTTCAGTTCGAGCGAGAAATGTGTCCTGTTAAGAAGTTTCTCAGTTTAATAACCCACCTGCTGCTCCGGTATACTCTCCAGTGCTAACCAGTTTGTAATGACTGAAGCTGTCACTGATGCGGAAAGTTTCATACGTCACGAAGAATGAAATACCGGATGCTGTAGTTAGATCCATGCGTAGCTGATATTTCCTCTGATTGGTGATGTAGGATATTTTCTCATTGCCGAGCCAAAATTCATGAGAAAGGAAACCAAAACCATTTTCATATTCGTCCCACGTACGATTAAAGTTGATTGAACTATCCTCTCGTCTCTGTATGACCT
>JAIPMN010019160.1:5848-55735 GCA_020650975.1 Apostichopus californicus
AATTGCCCCCCCCCCCATCTGATTAAGGTTGGGTTAGGGTTGGGGTGGGGATTAGGGTGGAAATTTTCGGGGGGAAATTGTCCGGGGGGCAATTGTCCAGGGGGTCGAAGGATCATGAAAACTTCCCGACAGTGATATTTCAGCAGAATGTAACTTTGTCTGTATTATTTAACTTATCATTTGTATGTACTATGTATAGTTTCTAATAACCCTACCTATGGTGAAAACATTAAACAATGATCTTGGTTTTTCAACGCTAACCAAATAATTATGGCAAGGATTCACAAAACCTTTTGGTATTCCTGTTTTACTTGATCTGCATCTTATTATCACATTGTGCTTGTATTCTACAGTTTCATTCTACTACAGGTATAGTCTCAGTACTATAATCACAGGTTGTTAATAAGTATTAAGCTATGCTATATTGTAGCAGAACTAGAAATAAATAATCAGTTAATTACCTGCACTGCGACCAGCAGAATCTTCAATGCGGAGCATATATGCTCGACACCTACTTATTAGGATGGCCTGTCTGCTCACACCTTCTACACCAAGTTGCTGAAATTGCCCCGAATTCATGAGAGTTGCAGCTTCAGGAGTGACCTGTATAATTTATCAGAACAAGTAATAAATTTCCTAAATTAATAGAACAGTGCCTACCATTTGCAATTAGTAAAACCATTCTTATGTCCGTTGAGTTGTCAAGGGTCTCCAACAAGATGGGATATATTTACAGCCAGATCTGATCAGTGATGCTATTCAGAAGCATCAATGTGAAGTGTAAAAGACATTACTTATTACAGTGTGAAATTCTGACTTGTGTGGTCAGTGATGTAGTGAAGGGAATTTGAAATGTAGTGAAATATCACAGTCCATAAATATTTTTTTTTTAATATTTCCCAATTTGTATGTCAAAGGTTTTTTTTCTTCAAAAAAGACGCATTGGCATTTCGCAGTGTTCGACTGACTGTATCTAGCAGGTGTGTACCCATATCATTGATCTGCATCATGCACCAGGTACCGAAATGATATATTCCAGACCAACCAGGGTTGTTTGACTTAAATCACGGTTGATTAAATCACGGTTGACTTAAATCACGGTTGATCACTGGTTTAAATCACAATTTGAATCAAATAATTTTTTAAATCACTGATTTAAATCACCTTTTCAGATATTTTTGGCTGGAAAAGTTGGTTTAAAGTCGATGCAATCATTCGGATCAACTGATACCACCAAATTACACACTGTAGAATGATGTTAACACATATGTACCCCTCTAGAGCAGTCAACTTCTAAATTTTACAAAAATTAGGTTACCCAAATCATACACTTGTTTATGAATAAAAATCGAACTCATTTATAAAATTTAAAAAACTTTAATTTTTTCACCATCCCTTCTGCCATTCATAGTTATGGTATAATAATGATGATGTTGCATAGTAATATAGGCTAATGATTACAATAGAATCCCAAGGCATTTAACATATATATATATCTTGATTATAGTCATGAAAGAAAACAATAATGTAGCTTCTGTTTTCATCAAAGTTTTATTCGACCAATGAACCAATGAACATGTCATTGAAAATCTTACAATTAAGTGGTACATGTAATATTCTCACCCACATAATTGTGATCGATTCAGTCAGGTGGTAATGAAACATCACACAAAGTAGCAATCTTTCTAAATAATCTTGTCGATGTATGCAATGTGCAGTTTAATTTCCATGTAGCATTTTATATAACTACAGTCTATTAACTATAAATAGGATTTTCGTTTTGTAAGAGAAAAGTGTGCTTCCAAGCACAGTAACAAATACTTGTTTAGCTGGTTATTGACTGGACTTGCTTTGCACTGTATGTGATAGTGAACAGAACTGTAACACTGTGATCTGAACATTAAGCCAGGCCCATAGATAAACTATCAAGAGGGTAACAATTAACATGTACTTTTAAATCCATTGAGTCAAGTGTTAACAAACAGCAAGTACAATGTACAATAACCTAATCCCCAATTAACTCTAGCTGTCTTGACTACTTTTAAAGTATTTCCTGTGTATAGATGCATGAACTTTGGAAGTAAGGATGACTAAGCTGCTTGTATACAAATAGGCCCCTCTAATTAACAATAGAATTGATCAATACAGGTCTATAGGGCCTGTATCATTAATGTAGGCCTACTACAATCAAAACAGTTCAAGGATTATTTAGAAGAGACATATGATTCTGTATTGGAAGTTCAATATTGTGCTTTCAAGTAAATGATATCAGTCAGTATGAGTGTAAGTGGCAAGATTTAGACAACATTTGAGATCAAATTGCAATGTAGATGTATTAAATAATAAACCAGAAAACAAAAATGTTTGGGGAATCCTTGCCATGTTACAACATAAAATGGTAATTGCACCGCACAATCTAGCAATTAAAAGGTAAACACAGTTTTGACCTCCACCAAAATTCATACTTGTTCCCTGTACTCATCATGGGAAACATACACAGAAAGTTTCAAGTTTACAAGGTTTGTAAAGGTTTTTGGAAAACCTGCATGTTCCTTTAAGCAGTAAAGTTGATTTATGAAATTTGGGCCCAAAATGTATATTTCACAGCAATATTATTTTTGCTATTTTGCATCAAGGATGTGTACTTCTTTCTTGGCACAACACTCACTCTGGCTTTAAACAGATCTAATAAGACACCCTAGTAATCCCTTAGATCACCCTTTAAGTTAAATATTACTACAAAAATATTAAATTTTGTCAACACCAACAAAGACAAATACATTTCAATTTGGTTTAGTGAAATTACCAAACAGGTTGAGCATAGGCTTATCTACTTGACAGGTTATGCAAATAGGCAGTTGTATTAGACTGGAAACCTTACCTATACAATAGGCTACAATATTTCAATCAATTACTATAGACTATACATCAAGCAATTTGGTAACCCATGCAGAGCCTCATTCCCGGTACCCTCAGCCATGTTCCAATATCAATAAATATTGGCTAAAGTACAAAAGTTAAATGGTTTTCAGGATAGCCATGAAAATATCAGATTGGATGTCATAATAATTTCACAGGTTAGATTTATTAATAATTTCCTATGATTTGGTTATACAATTTACCCCAAAAAAACTTTTAGTCTGTTTGGGTGTGCTGAGAACCTTTATCAAATTTGCCCAAAACATAGATTAAATCTCCATAATATCATTTTGAGATAGACCTTGTCGTAATATATATTTGAACTAGTTCGATAGATGACATCACTCAATGAATTGATCATCTATAAATCTGATAAAGAGATAATGTATCACTAAGAATTACAGTCAGACAGTTATGCCGAGTGGGGAAAAAAATGTTTCTCGCCAAAGATTTTTGAGAGAGGGATAAGGGCGTTACTTACTAACTATTTAGGTTTTTTTGCAATTTCAATTTTTCACAGTTTTCTGGTAAAAAATCATCAATAACACATTTCAACTCATACAGGCATCAATTATATGTGTGAACTTAGTGTTACTAAAAATAAAAATTTTATTAATTTAATTATTTTATGTCATTATTGTATTTCTAGGCCTACGCAAGTTTTAATATTATCAACAGTAATACTCTATTCATTATTTGATGTGAACACTAAAGCCTATGGTGCCCACTGCCGGTCAGGCACAGCCTTCAGTGTCTAACGCTATCATCGTTATGAATACGAGCGCCTGTGATGTGAATAGTTAAGGTTGCTAGCCTAGTTATATTTATTACTATTAGTATAAACAAACAGTAACAACAGACATGTAACTTAGCCACACTGTCGTACTTGCTGTAAAGTGTTGGCCAGGCTCTAAAAGTTCTGAGACTGAGTTACAATTCTACAAGCAGTGGCGGCACTAGCATAAGTAAACCTGGGGGGGGGGGGCTGGGCAATCTGGGGGCATCATTGATTTTTTTCTGCAAGTAAAATGGCTTAGACCCCCCTAGATGGAAAGTTGTGCTATCAATTGGACAAATTTTACCTATCTATACATCTGAGTTGGTGGGGGGGGGGGGGAATTGAGGGGGCAAGGAAAACATCTGAGGGGGAAGTTCCCCCCGGGCTCTTGTAAGTTGTACTTGTAGACAGTGGCCGTAGTGGCCGTAGCGCCGCCACTGTCTACAAGTACAAGCGCCCAACGTTTAAATTTAATACAGCTATAGCCTAGTATAGCCTAGACCTAGCTCTTATGCCTAGCCTAGCCATAATAGTAGTATTGCTATGTTAGATAGGCCCTAGGCTGGCCCTAGGCTATACTACTTAGTACTCCAGTAACACAGCCATGTTCAATGACTAGGCCCTAGTAGCCTACTACTACTAGGTCCTTGTAGCAGTGGGCCTAGGTCCTATGCCTAGTATAGTTCTAGCCAGATAGGCCCGGGCTATGCTGACTTTATTACCCCCTCTCTTCTAAAGTTGTCAATCACCAGCTGATTATACTCCAGTCTGGATAGAATTCCTTCCATACTTCTGAGCTGTTGTGAGAACCTAAATAACGGCAGTACAGGTGAAGCACGACAATAAGAAAACGCAGTAAGGCCTAGGCCCTACATGTATTCTCGGCATATGCGAATAGCGTGACTTTACTACGTACATTTACATCACTCACATCAGTCTATTAGAGTCTAGTAACCGGTCGTGCAGCTCATCACTGCACCGTACGCATTACGTACACGTTGTATCCATGGACCAGCTAGACCTCAACGAACATTTACATTCTTGCCATTTTACAATAGCGCTATTATATACTAAAAGTAAACAACATATTAGAGAACGGCATCAAATGAGACAACAACATCAAAGTAGACAACGGCATCGAAGGAGACAACGGCATTAAAGGAGACAACAACATTAAAGTAGACAACAACATTAAAGTAGACAACGGCATTAAAGGAGGCAACGGCATCAGAGGAGACAACACCATTGAAGTACACAACAACATTAAAGTAGGCAACAACATTAAACGAGACAACAACATTGAAGTAGACAACAACATTGAAGTAGACAACGGCATTAAAGGAGACAACAACATTAAAGTAGACAACGGCATTAAAGGAGGCAACGGTAATAAAGTAGGCAACAACATTAAAGGAGACAACAACATTGAAGTAGACAACGGCATTAAAGGAGACAACAACATTAAAGTAGACAACAACATTGAAGTAGACCACGGCATGAAAGGAGGCAACTGCATAAGAGGAGACAACAACATTGAAGTAGACAACGGCATTAAATGAGACAACGGCATCAAATGAAATAACGGCATAAAAGTAGACAACATCAAAGGAGACAACAACATCAAATGAGACAACATAAAAGTAAACAACAACATTAAATTAGACAAAAGCATCGAAGGAGACAACAAAATACATTGCCCTTTTGGCGTTCCATAGTCATCGGGTCTCCGGAGGCTCTGTCTGACAGCGACTCCGGAGACTCGGTGATCATCGAGCCGAAACGTGCCACTGGGACGTGGCACGTTCAGGCTGTCCAGGCTGCTACTTCTGCATCTTCTGAGATACAGGAGTTGTGTAACAAAATTCAGGCATTGGAAACTAAGTTTGATCAGTCACGTATGTCAAGATCACAAGACAATCCTCAAGATATCAGGCAAAGATATAGTTCTCGTGCTTCTCGTGGTCCTAGGGCAGGTCGGAATGATAACATGAGAAGGTAACCATATTTTAATCCTTCAATCACATGTTGTTACTGTCAAAATCGAGGTCTCCACAATACTGTCAAATTCGCCATGAAATGGAGGCTAATCTTAACAAAGTACCACCTCAGAATTTTCAGTAGGGAGCACTTAAGAGGTACTTTACGTGATGGTAAAGGAATTTCACTGTTGTTTGATAGTGGAGCGACACGCTCTATCATTTCTTCTTGTACAGTGCAAAATGCAAAGTATTTATCCTCTATACAACCAGTCTCAGTTGATGTAGTAAACCTAAAGTTGTGTAATGGTCAGTTTATTCATGCGTATAGCACGATTACATTTCAGGTCAATATTCAGGGTCATGAATTTCAGCTTTCTGCTTTAATCGCTGCAAACCTGACAGGTATTGACTTAATATTAGGTAGTCAAACTCTGAAGGAATTGAATGGATCTTTGGACTTAACCACAAACTGTTTTAGAATTAAACAAGCCAAAGTTTTCCTTAGGCCTGTGCAGAGATTTGTTATTTACCCAGGTCAGCAAAGATACATTACTGTACAGGGACGTCTTCCACTATATGCACGAAATGCAGATGTGGTTATTAAACCGTTTCCTGTAATATCTCGTTTGTGCCCTTCACGAATGTTAGTGAAAATGCATAAAGGTAGAACAAAGATTCTACTAAGGAACATGGATAACCGAAAATTTGGTCTGCATCCTTCTCGCACAGTGGCTCATTTAAATTTAGCAGATATCGTTACGGTCACAGAAGACATACCTACTGATTCTCGACATTTTCTCAATGTCATGAGAGACATCGAAAAACCGCCTCTTTTTCGAACCGATTCTAATTCTAAAGAGAATCGTGATGCAATTACACGATATAATTTACATCGTTATCCATATTTAACAGCCGATGATCCCTGCTTTCCAAATCCGAACAGGAAATCATGAGAGAAAACATTCATTTGGAACAAAGTAACAGAAACAGAAAACATATTTAAATTTCTAGACTCACATAGAGATGTATTTTCTCTTTATGGTGAATTATCTCACTGTTACTAATGATGAGCCATTTTACATACGTCCCTATAGGCTTTCAGATGAGGACAAAATCATTGTCGCCAGTGATCTTGACAAATTAGTGCGATTAGGAATCTTAGCGGTAGGACATCAGTCTAATACCTCACCGGTTTTCCTCATTTCAAAGAAGGGAACGCAAGACAAACGGGTTGTCACAGATTTTCGCTACTTCAACAGTAAAATAAAACGTCTCAATCACCCATTTCCATTACTGAATGAGACTATCCGTACCATAGGATACTCTGGAGTCAAAATTTTGGGTGTTCTTGATTTAAAGTCTGCATTCTTCTGTCTGCCACTCAGTGTTCATGCACAACAATATACAGGTATTGCTTCATTTCATGGAGGAAAGCATTATTATTATAAACGCCTACCACAGGGATTGAATTTATCTCCAGCAATCTTTCAGTCACAAATTAATGATATTTCTGTATTGCTCATCATGACGATATTATTGTGTACAGTGCAGACAAACAATCTCACCAACAACACCACCTACAGGCAATTTTTAAGGCTTTACTGGACAACGGATTAAAAATCTCTCCGAAAAAGTAGCATTTTTCAAAATTCAGTCCGATATATGGGACATTTGCTCTCAATAACCCCACAAGGTGAGGCCTGTATCCACCCTTTGCATGACAGATGTGCAGCGATCAGGAACACACCGAAAGCACACAATGTTAAGTCATTAAGATGATTTGTGGGTGCGGTTAATTATGTGGCTTCATTTTCCCCAAATATTCAAGCACCATCATTTGAGTGGTAAAGGAAAGGAATTGATATGGACAGAGGAACATCAGTGTGCATTTAAAAATCAGGATCATACCTGACACAGCGTTAACGGCAAAGAGAATATTGTGCTTTTTACGTGCAAAGAAAACGGACACGGACCAAAGGTCAACATAACCAAAAACAATTTCAGTCTGTAAAACAACCAGCACAAACAACCAGCAGTAAAACAACCACCAAAAACCAAACTGTAACCCACAAACACAAATCTCTCACTAACGTACCGTTAAACTTGACGTGAAAAGTCCACGGACCCAAAGGCCAACAGAAGCAAACAAAAACACTACAAACCGGCCCCAAAAAGCCAACTGTAAGCCACAAACAGAAATAAACCCAACTTATATTATGGGTCTATTTATGAATGTGACAGCATTCAAACATGTATTGCAAAATGTAGAATTTGAGGCATATGTTGATCACTCGGCCATTGTTGAATTGTTTAAATCAAAACAAGAACCAGCAACTTCACGCTTACGTAAGCTTCTGTTCAAATTGTCAGAATTTACATTCCAGGTTGGTTATAAAAAGGGCTCAGAATTGGTTTTGGCAGATTATTTGTCTACAGCACCACAGGAATTCCGCTCTAAAATAGATGAGGTCGTTCCAGAGTTCAATTCTTATGCGGATTTTTTAACTCCACCTAAGGAGACATTTAATCCAATCATGACAAGGTCAAAGGCAAGATCAATGGGAACAAAGTCCCAGATTTATTTCCAAATAAAGTCACCAAGGAGTCCACGCAGGATTTTTCAGCCAAAGAATGAACAAATAGAGTTAAAAGGACATCCGGTCCTAAGGCAACACATTCTAATGATCAGGTTACGCAGAGTCAAGATTAGTGGATCAGAGTGGACATAGGGTGCAAGAGGTAGTCAGAGAACCACCTCCAGAAATATTTGCTCAGCCAAAGCCAGTCATAAAAAACATTGAACATTTGGTTACAGGGCACATTCCAAAACAAAAGGAATTGAATAAAGTCCAGCATTTCTATATGCGCAATATGTTTCAACGCATCAGTAATTATATTCAGGCATGTCTCCGTTGTCAAATTGAGACAATATCATGCTTGCATTCCTGATTCTTATCGTCCCTTTGACAGACTTAATCTTGATTTCAAGACTATGCCCACAACGGCTACGGGATTTAAACATTTGATTGTTGTTTGTGATGAGATCACTAGATTTGTTGTATGTTTCTCTTAAGACTCTTGATGCTGAAACAATATGTGAAGCATTATTGCAGAGGGTAGTCACAACCTTTGGTCCACCATCTTGTATCATAAGTCATGCGGCATCTTCTCTTACAGGAAAATTAGTGGAGCTCTTAAGTTAAGCTTTAGGCATTGAACAAAAGTTCATCAGTGTAAGCAATCATGGAAGCTTACAGGTTGAAAGACACATTCACTCTTTCAAATTTCCTCAAAGTGAACTTAAATCAGTTTGGTACGGATTGGGTACGGTTTGACCCAACATCAGCCTATGCATATAACACATACTCCTCTCCTCAGTTGGGTAACTATAGCCCATTTGAAGTTGCATTTGGACGTAAGCCGCCAAATCTTACAAATTTATCATTCAATCCAATGGCAGGATTATCACAATCTCATGGAGAATATGCCGCATTGTTAATGAGACGATTTGATCATTTGTCAAGGATAATGTTGGTCTTACAAAAGAAGCAACAAGATGCTCAAAATGTTAAGATCAGTGGAAAACTGGACAAAGGTCCAAATTTATTCAAGAGGTCAATTGGTGTATCTATATAGACCAACGTCTTCCTCCTTGACAGCAAACTCTCGCAAAATTGCTGCAGAATGGTGTGGACCACTAGTGATCCATCAAGTTTTGGATAGGACTCATTATTTCTTGGCCACTCTCAAAGGACAAATTCTTAGTGATGTATTCAATTAAAACAGGTTTAAACCATGTTTTGTAAGAGCATCCTCTGAAACTAAGAATATCACCAACATTCAGAAATTGCGAAATGTCTTGAAAACAAAGGGTCCATCAAGTGAAAAGCTTGCACGAATGCGAAATGTTTTGAGTAGTAACACTTCTAACGCAGAAAATGTTAATGTCATGCAAGATGCACATATCGAGTTTCATGATGAGTTTGGTAACATTTTGCCAGGGGTAACTTCAGATCACATCATGTGTCTTGTGACCATGCACTAAGCCAATGAATGTTGAATCCTTTCTAGAGAAAAGAGCACATAATGAAGGATTAGCACTTCCATATCCATCAAAGATAACATATTAAGGCAAAAGAACGTTTTTGCAAATGCTCCACAAGGAGACATGAAAGTCCAACTTGCTCGATACAAATTCGGTGAATTACAGGTTCTGGTCACCTATCAGACACCATGTTTTCCATCAGGCTTAAAGAGTCCTGATTTTTGGTGGAATGTAGGAAAATATTCCAACAAATGGGAAATAATGAATTTTCTCATGGAAAAGGGATTGAACATTACAGGCAATCCAGGCAGGATGTTGCAAACATTTGGTTAGTATGTATAACTGCATATTGCCTTAAGTTTAGATGAACAGGTGTTTTACCCACGATTGTATGAATGGAATGCGTCATGGTAATTACCTGCATACCTATAAAGTGGAAGTCATTGTACTGTATGGTCTAACAATATAAGCTTTATTGTTAAAAACACCACCAAGTGACCTGTTTTATAACAAATGTGTAATGAGTATACCTTATCTCTCCTATGGATTCGGTCAAACGTTTACCCGGCGATTAGAACCTATCCGGAATATTAGCAACATGGGTTTCCATATATTGAGAAAATATATTAAACATATTTACATTGCATCATTGATGTTATATTGGAGGCTCTTCAGAGACAGCACTGGTGATGTGCAACTTTTGCTTACAGCAACAGTTATCCAAGGAATTTAAAGTATAGATCTTTTGAGCAAATTATGTATATACTTTGTTTTCCTCAAATATTCATGCAAAAGTCAATTTCTTCATGAAGCAAGAAGTTGAAAAGACAAGATTGTTAAGTAATATGTAAGTTTTAAGAAAGATGTGTTGATGTCATAGTCTATGGGGTCTCTTTTATGGTCTCGAATATCTACTACTTTGGTACTTTACTACAGTATCATTTCGGAGTGCATACCTAGGGTCACCATGCTATCGAGTCACATTTTGTTGATTTTCTTCAAGTGGATGTATATGATTCACAAGGTTTCAAAGCAGTTTTTAGGGAACGCTAATGTGTTCTGTTCAGTTAAAAGATAACTAAGTCCGGTATTCTCTGATCTCACCCTAATCACGGCATGATTCCACTTTTGATATAAATGTATTATTGATGCATAAATGTATTTTGTAAGAGATATTGCATATTTTCCTGTGTCATGTAACTTTAAGATTTTTTTTAGATTACATCATATGATGTCATCAATATTAAAGAGATACACACCCAAAAAAAAAATTTCATGGGGATAGTTGTAATGTAATCATTCTGAAGTATCTGTTTACGGTACTTTATGTTGTGTTCGCATTGTGAGCTATGAGATACAGCTTACGCATGCTAGTGGATGTTCACACAGCTTATTATCTACGATCGCTGAACCCATTCAATAAACAGACATAAATAGAAGAATCGTGTTCATCCTTTCTTTGTTATTCTTAGTACCTGAAGGACTAAGCGTATAACACTACATGGTGTCAGAAATAGGCGATTTTAAGCGGAAATTGGTCTGGAGAACGTGTCGAAGTGAACAGGGCAAACATACTGTACGGTACATACAGCATTGTTATATTGTAGGCTACAAAGCTGCCGTGCGTAACCTATACCCTTGGGCCTATACAATAACATTAACGCTATTATCTGGGCACTAGTATTAACTGACGTTCGTCACAAATATGGCGACCCAATTCCAAATAACCCGACCAGGGACATTTTCCTTCAAAAGTGAGGATTGGGAGCAGTGGATCAAACGATTTGAAAGATTTCGATCAGCGAGTGGGCTTTCAGAAAAACCATCAGTCACACAAGTGGACATGTTGATATACTGTATGGGGGAACAGGCCGAGGAAATTTTCAATAGTTTCTCCTTTCCGCCCATTGTGGTTGTCACAGAGAGTGAGGGGAGGTTGTCACAGAGAGTGAGGGGAGTCAGAGTTCACCTCAGAGTCCATCCTATTCAGACGTGAAGGACAAATTTCAAAGCCGTTTTATAGCTCGTAGAAATGTGATCTATGAAAGGGCCAAATGCAATAACAGATGTCAAATGGAAGGGGAAACAGTGAATGAATTTATCACTGGGTTATATAAGCTGTCAGAGCATTGTAATTACGTAACGCTAAAAGAGGAGCTAATTAGAGACAGACTTGTAGTTGGCCTCCGAGACTCCAGATTACAGCAGAAACTGCAGCTAGACAGCGCCCTTACATTAGAAACAGCAAAAAGGAAGGCAAGACTGTTGTTCGTAAGGAACACGAAGTTTTGACAGCTAAGGATCAAGTGCAGATAAACCAGACCAGCAGAAGGGAAAGCAGTCCCAGCACGAAGTGTGGAAAATGTGGTAACTGTGCTAACCACACTGCGTGTCCTGCTAAGGAAGACAAAATCATGGACAATTGATGTTTTATGTTAATGATGTCAAGGTAAAGTTTGCCATTGACACAGGGGCTGATGAATCAATCATTCCTGAAAGTATGTACAACAAGCTGAATTTAAACACTAGTTTAAGTAAAACAGATAAAGTTTTACATGGTGCTTATAAGTCTAGGCTGGAGTGCATGGCTGAAATTGATGTTGATTTTCGAGCTAATAACAGATCCTTCAACCAATCTATGTATGTGGGCAAAGATTGCACCACAGCTTTATTAGGCAAACCAGCTATCGAAGCATTAGATGTAGTGAGAATTGTTAATAACGTAGAGGTGGAGAAACAGCATCCAAAGTTATTTTCTGGTCTGGGGTTATGAAGGGCTATTACACAGGCCACATGCAGTCAATGCACCTACAATGATACCATCAGTTCCTTTGTACAAAATAATAAAGGGTAAACTACAAAAAAATGCAAAATGAGGGAATCATTTTCAATGTAAATGAACCAACTGAGTTTTGCTTACCAATGGTCCCGGTCCCTAAAAGGGATAAATAGGGAAATGTGGTGGACGTCAGAATATGTGTTGATTACACAAAACTAAACGAGTTTGTGAAAACAGAGGAATTCATGATACCAAGCACTAGCGAAGTACTTAGGAGACTACCGGGGGCTAAGATCTTTAGCAAGCTTGATGCTAACTCATGGTTCCACCAAATTCCCTTGAAAGAGTCATCCAAGCTTCTAACCACATTCATCACACCGTTTGGGCGATTTGCCTATAGTCGAATGCCATTTGGCATAACATCTGCTCCTGAGCATGCACAAAAGAGACTTGGTCAGTTACTAGATGATCTAGAGGGCGTTCAAGCAGGCCCGTGGGGGGGGGGGGGCACGGGGCTGTGCCCCCCCCCGTGCAAGGGGCCGTGCCCCCTTGTAAAAAGATGGTCGGAGAAAGTGGAAGGAAATTAAACGAATAAAATTGTTAAAATTTGTTTTTTACTTTGAAGAATTTAATTTCGAAGAGTGGAGTTTGCAGCCTCTTTCCATCCGCCCGTTCCCCACCCGCCCGTTCCCACCCACTAGTATTTCTATACTAAAACTGCAAACTCTCAATAGAAGTCCTGTATAGGCTACTGTAATTTTAACCAGGTTCTTCATTCTACTGTAATACATGTAATGTATACAAATAATACGCGCGTTTCTACACCCCTTGACAATACAATGGAAAAGTTGCACAGTGATCATACACTCTGGACACATTGTTGTAAAGTTGTTTTAGTTGGAGCTTTGCCTAACTACCTTCAATATGGATCGCTTCCTTGTCAGGGGAAAGTCTTCAGCCCCTACTTCTTCCTCAGGATGCCCATCAGATCTGGGCAAAGATTTGCCAGAGAGACCAATTTTAGCGTCATATCCGCCTATTTGGGGCAAGGCACAGATCATTCAATAAGGGGTGGTATGATCAATACCCATGGATAGAGTATTCAATCTCAACGGACCGGGTTTTTTGTTATGCCTGTACAAACTTTGCACCAATTAGATCATTAAAAGACAGAACATTCACCATACAAGGATTTAATCAGTGGAAATCTGTAATGGAGAAGGGGAAGGCTTTCGTTAAGCACAATGGGCCAGAGACTCACGTTCAGGCTATGAACTTGTGGAGAGAAAGAGATATCTGTTACAGTCGCCATCCCTAGCGTTGTTAGTTGATCAATGTGCTATTTTCTGCCCTATTGGCGTTCCACTCTTTCCTTTCTAAAAATAGATACATTTTGTTGTTGCTATGTAGTTTTTACCACGCTGATGCTACTGCTACATATCATTTGCATTATCATTCATTACAATTTAGTGGGTTCAGTCCCCAAAGGAAGACATAAGGTATGATTGCAACATGTTATTAATTGTAACCTTTTAAGATCACAAATTTTTTGTTTATCTACTTACTGTGGCTCCTTGTATTATTTCTTGGGCCTAAATTGTGCACTTGCTCTCCGTAGTATTGCATCCGATTCCTAGTCATGTTAATATGTAAAGTACAGTGTGTAAGGCGTATCTTTCTCTATGACTTCAGTGTGTTAGTAGGCGCCTAAGCCTACTATCTTGGAGGTAAATGCATATTGTTTACTGTGTGTGCTTACGCGCTGTCGATCCATGTCCCGTAGCCTACATATTATGTCATATAAGTTTCAAGTGTGAGTGAATCTTAGTGGTAACACCTTAATCTTATTCGTTTGTATTGTAATTGAACTACTCCATAACTGCACATGTCCTTGAGTTTGATTGCATATATATGATTTATTGTGTTGCATGTATTGAGGTTTTCAGGTTAAATCAGTATAGTAAGTTTACCAATTACACAAATCACTTACATTGTAAAGTTAAAGGTCGTTACTTTTCCTTCTCAGCGGCAATGATGACAATATACTTCCCCGGATATCCAAAACGAAATTATCGCAATAATGGCCAACAGTGTTGAAGAGCAGATTGTACAAGAAATCGCACAGTCTGACGGGGACTGCTTCTCTATTCAAGGAGATGGAACATGGGATAAGAATAACATTGAACACCTTTCAGTGTGTGTCCGTTATGTCAAGGATGGTGAAGCTTTTGAACGTTTGTTAGATATCACCAAATTAGATGACCTCGATTCAGAAAGTACGGCAAATGCTATAATTTACGTGATTGAAAAGGCAGGACTGAAACCTGAAAAGATTATTAGCCAATCATATCACGGAGCTAGTGTCATGTCAGGAAGATTGGCTAATTATATTAAATTTATTATATAAAATAATGTTAAAATGGCAATGAAATTCCATGATTTTCAAAAGAGAAGTGGCTGAAGACCAGTACCTATATCCAGTGGCGTAGCTATACTTTTTTCCAGGGGGGAAAAATTTAGACAAATTTCACACTTTTCACCGCGATTTTCCGAATTGTCTTAGAACCTTTTTCCACAGTGGGTAAGACATCCAGATTTTCCAGAAAAATGGGCCATATTTAGTCAATTTACCCCCGATTTTCGATTAAAAACAAAAATTCCGCCAGGGGGGGGGGGGGGGATTTCCACCTGCGCCTGAAAAACTTAATTCTTCTCTCATTCGAGAAGGACATTACCAACAACCTTAGGCCACAACAGTTCTTGGAGAAATTTAAACTGAAGTCAAGACGGTTGGCAGTGTGAATCTGATAACTGAGACCAATAGTTTGAGTGTTTTTCATTTTATATAGACTGTAATACAGGGTTCTTCATCCAAGATCCCATCGTGTCTGACAGTTTCATAACATTGACAAGTCATTTTACACCCAAGTAATTTTTTAGCTGAATCATGCATATTCTCAATGCATCTCATATGCATGCATTGCATGTCTATTTTTTTACTATACGCATTTTTTTCCGAGATAACAAATTACTTTAGGAAGTGTCAACGATTAAATTTTGGCCAGGCTTGTGACAGTACAATAAAAAGTACAGTAGTACAATATTCTCAAGCAATTCTCCATGCAATGATGTTAGGTGATACACATGCATCTGTAACTGCATGATATTATATGCGACTCGTTCTCGAACACAATAATGCGTTATATTTATTTTCTCTGAAAATTATTTGTGCCCCCCCCCCCTTGATACACTATGGTGCCCCTCCGTGTAAAAAATCCTGGCTACGGGCCTGTGTTGAAGTGTTCATCATGATGCTCGATTAGGTGAAGTCCTAAATCGAGTTAAGTAAGAAATAAATTCAGTTTGTAGGACACATTGTTTCGGACAATGGTATCTTACCTGATTCTGAGAAAACCAAGGCACTGAGAGATATGCCTAGACCTGAAAATATTCATGATGAACGTAGATTTTTCGGGATGTGAATCAATTTAGCAACTTTTCACTGAAATTATCGGATCTCAGTCAACCCATTAGGGAACTGCTACAAAAGGACAAGCAGTGGGTATGGAATGAACCTCGAGAAAGGTCATTTAATGAGATTAAGTTAGAATGCCTAAGTGGCACATGTCTTGCATTGTTTGATCCTAACCTGGAAACAAAAGTGGCAAGTGATGCTTCAAAACGAGGGTTATTATGCTCCCATCGAAAGGGAAGCACTTGGTGTTACCTGGGCTTGTGATACATTTGCAAACTTTTTCTTGTTGGTACAAAGTTCAAAATTGAAACTGACCATCAACCACTAGTCTCTCTATTGGGTCTGAAAGATCTCAATCAGCTCCCACCAAGGATAAAAAGGTTTAGAATCAGGTTGATGAGGTACAACTATAACATAAGTCATATCCCACGGAAAGAGTTAGTTGTCCCTGATGCACTCTCTAGAGCACCCTCTGGGGAAATATCTGAGTGACAATCTAGAGGGGGAAGTGCAGTCGTATGCCAATTATGTTATATCTGAGTTGCCAGTTAATAATTCATATCTGACGAAGATACAACAAGAACAAGTGAAAGATCCTGTATGTATCAAGCTAATTGAATATTCTACAGATGGCTGGCCAGATAAACCACAATTGTCTGGGGCTTTAAAAGGTTATTACCCATTTAGGGGAGAAATTACATACAACAATCTCCTAAGGGGCCCTAGAATCATCATCCCTAGCTCGTTAAGGTTACAGGTCCTAGACTTCATCCATGAAGGGCATCGGGGAATTGTAAAGTGTAGAGAGCGTGCAAAGCAATCCAGTGTGGTGGCCGGGTATCAGCTCCCAAATAGGTCACCTTGTGTACAAATGTCACACGTGTGCCCACCAGGCTCGGGAGGTCAAGGAGCCCATGATGCCTTCTCAGTTTCCATCACGCCCATGGGAGAGGGTAGCAGCAGATTTGTATTATCTGCAGGATAGTACTTACCTATTGGTAGTGGATCATGCATTTGCAGTCAATGTTCAGTCGTCATGGTATCCCAGATGTATTCCGTTCTGATAATGGACCACAGTTCATTAGCAGTGAGTTTAAGGCATTTAGTAAGAAATATGGATTCACACACAACGGGGAAGCTGAACGAGCTGTCCAAACAGTGAAAGGATTAATTAAGAAGTCAAAAGATCCTTATCTACCACTTATGGCATACAGAGCTACTCCCCTAGCAAACGGGTATAGTCCATCTGAGTTATTGGTCGAAGGATAAAGACAACCTTACCAGTTGCTCCTTCCCAGCTGGTACCCCAGATACCTGACAAGAACAAACTAGAGGCTTTTGAAATGAGTAAGCGTCAATATTTAAAAGACAATTATGACAAAAGCCATAGAACCAAGTCTCTTGAAGAGATACCACCAGGTACCCAGGTTTTCATTAAAAACATGACCACCCATGGGGTTGTAGATAGATTATTAGAGGAACCCCGTTCATATCTGGTGTCATCACCAAGGGGTAACCAGCGAAGAAACAGGAAACACATCATCAACTGCAATCCTAGTAATCATGATGGAAATCTTGTTGATTTTGAACCAAACATCAGTCTTTATGATGAAAGTACTAATGAGCAAACTGAGTCACTAACCAGAGGTCCCATTGCTCAACCACCAACATAGACTCAGAGTGAAATTTGTAAAGAGATAACAAGCTACTCTCAAAGTAGCTCACCTAGACCTAAACAATATACAACTAGATCAGGTCGATTGGTTAAATCGAAAATTTGCTTGGGTTGGGGATGTAATGTAATCATTCTGAAGTATCTGTTTACGGTACTTTATGTTGTGTTCGCATTGTGAGCTATGAGATGCAGCTTACGAATGCTAGTGAATGTTCACACGGCTTATTATCTACGATCGCTGAACCCATTCAATAAACATACATCAATAGAACCGATGTATCTGTGGAACATTCGAGAAGGCTCTTCTCACGTGGTATGGGGTAATTTCCATAAAAAGGGTAGACTTCCAAACTCCCAACCAATCAGGGCAGATCAGTGCTTTATGCACTGATTTTGATATCGTTAGTTTATGCAGGATGGGCAGGTTATCAGCTGCCTTCTGACTATGCGCAGTGGGATTTTCGGTGGAGTGTTTTCTAAAAGCGGCATGGTCCCGCAAGTTCGTGAATTAGAGTTGCGTAATTCACGGAGTCAGATCATTGTATTTTTGTTTTTATTTTGCCGGCGAACTAATCATTTCATTTAATAAGAGAAGAGAATTGACAGAGAAGAAATTATAACGAATCTGTAATCAAATCCTATCTTGTCAACTTGTTTTTGTGATAACTGTCAGTGTTTTCCTCTATCGCCCGTTCGAGACGTCTCCTGAAGAAGCGTAAAATACGGCATCAAGATACCCCAGTATCTCTCTCTGGCGAGTCCCTTTATAACATTACATGCCGAAGTCGTGGGCTCGTTATAATATTACAGTATCTCCACATTCAGGTACCATTATTGGTAATATGTGTTGTATGTTGTTTGCGAATGTTACGTGTTTATGATGTACAGTATAAGTAATATAAAACCCTGCAAAATCTAAGAGGTTTTGGTAAATTTGTCAATGGGTTAATTTCACAAAGAATGACGACAAAGCGGACCCAATTACAATGCATGAGATGAGCACTGAATATTTCGTGTATCGTTGCGTACCTACCAATAAGGATGTGATTACATTTTGCTTGTGTGGCCTGTGAAAAATAGTTGTTAAGTACTTTAGTGATAGAAATAATGTTGCTACAATCGTTGACAAAATAGATGGGACACCCCACTCCCCGTATCAATGTTGCAGTTTCTGAGCGCTTTTGGCTACAACATTGAACGGGGGGAAGGGGGTGCACTTAAACCAATATCGCTCGTTGCTGCTCATACTGTCCCATCATACAACGGTTCATTGGGGTATATATCAAGGTATAAGCTGCCCCAAGCGTTGGCACGCATCTTTCAGCGAATAAAGCGAATAATTTCACAAGAAAAACATAATATTTTCGATCCGTTTCTTTCATTTATTTCGTATGTATCTTATACTGGTTTCTTACTGATGTATCACATTATATGTCCTAATATATATACATATTACACTTAATTCCGTACACTTATTTTTAGTTTAGTTTAGTTGTATATATAGGTTTCCAGGGCAACCCTGGGCAGCAAGCAACTTGTGGATGTACAATGACGGATTTCTAAATTGAGTTGTTTAGCTTCTAAACAACGGAAAGCCGCCCATTGTATGATGCATGTAAGCCTTTAATACATCGGTTAGTGGTGTAAGAATTCTCCAAAGTGTTAGTTTATAGACATATAGCCTCATTGCTACACACGAAACATCTACAACAACTACACCATTTCACAAATGGCTTGTTATTCTCTCATTTCACCGGAGAGTAAAGCATATGCGCGCCTATTGCGCGAAAGAGAAAACCTTTCAGTTCGTCAAGTTGCCAAGTTAACAGGAATTTCGAAGACTTCGGTATCAAGGATTTGCAGTAAACGTTTATTGTGGGGCGAGGCTCGACCAAGTACTCATGGAGAGGGACCGGTTCGAAAGAGGGGGCGGCCACCCAAGTTGAGCGTTCGTGAAAAGCGTGCTATTTTGAAGGAACTTAGAAAAACAAGGAGTGAGGGGCAGTTTTCTGTGAGAACTCTCAGGACAAAGTGTGAGTCACATACAGTGTCGGAGAGAACAATATCTCGATTTCTCAACAAGAGTGGTTATAAGTACTATCAAGCCAGAAAGAAGGGTCTCCAAGGACCTGCATCAACGCTGGAAATTCGCCAGAGGAATTAAACGGTCTCGAGGTGAGGCATTTTGGACTAAAGATATATCTTTTTATTTTTATGCCACCGCATTTCATTATAAGAGCCACCCACGACAGCACGCAAACACTTTAAGTGAGCGTGTTTGGCGTAAGAAAAGTGGGGGATTATCATTCGGTTGCACGGCCAAAGGGAGTAAGGTCGGGAGTGGCGGAAAAGTTGTAAGGGTGTATGCCGCCATCTCATTTGGAAACGGCGTGGTGTTAGCTAAACCATACCGCAAGTTAACTGGGAAGCGTTTTTCTAACTTTAAAAAGGAATTCCCGGCAGTCTTCCAAAAATGTGAAGCAACCCATAACACTCCACGGATTTTTCTTCAAGATGGCGACCCTTCTCAGAACTCAAAGAAAGCTATCAAAACACTAAGTCGCATGGATGCAACCATTTTTAAGATCCCTCCTAGGAGCCCCGACTTAAATCCAATAGAAAATATCTTCAAACTTTTGGGGGATCAACTGAAGTACGATGCCTGAGAACAATATTGAATTTCAGACATTTCGAGCTTTCAGAAGTCGAGTTGTTACAACTCTCCTCCAGATGCCGCGTGCTATCATTGACAAAACAATCGCTTCAAAGGGAAAACAAATTGATGAAATCATTCGAAGAAAAGGAGAGACTGAAATATTAGTATTTTGGCTGTAATGCGCTATCCATGCTATGCTTTCATATTATGATCTGCCAATGAGGGCGGTAATCTCCCGAACTGCTGGTGAACATTGTACGATTTACCAACGATGGACCCCATATTTTCCCCAAATTTCAGCTCCAGAATACCAATATTCCGATGTTGGAGCACACTCAGTTACAGTTCAAGTTTCTTTAAATCATCACGTTCGTGAAAATTGGACAAACATACACTGTAAATCATGCATGTGCTTCAGGTGCGTATATCTTTAAGCCTGAAGTATCTCAAGTGAGAGTTTTATCTCAGGTGAGTGAGTACCATGCCTCAGGCGTTACCAAAAGAACCTCAGCTGATGATTCGTCTGTGATTTTTGTGAACACGCACGTCAGGTGAAAGTGAACCAACCTCAACTTCCTCACGTGAACTACAGAACACCTCAAGTGAAGAGGGAAACGCCTCAAGTGAAGAGGGAAACGTCTCAAGTGAAGGGGAAACGCCTCAAGTGAAATGGGAAATACCCCGTACAACAGCCAACACACCTCATGTGAAATACTACACATTTCATGTATCTCAGGTAGAATTGCCCACCTCACGTGAGACTGAGGACCACTTACCTCAATCCAAAGGCTTAACCAAGCTCGTGAGTCTGCAATTCCCATGTCGAGACACAAAGGTGGCATAGCATGCACTATACGCTTAGTTTTTATTTGCAGGACGCGTATAGGCAATAGGACCAACGAAAAACAAATATGCTTCTTGGGAGTTTACAAATTCGTTTCAGTAAAAATCAGAGTTAGGGTTCAGAAAAGGGGTTAGAGAAGTTCGCTCTAGGGGAATTAAACATGTTCTTCCATAATCCGAGGCCAAAATAGGAAAAAAGATTCAGAACTTGGTTTTCGAAAAGAGGATCACATGATTGGATTTGAAGAATTTGATTGGTCCTGTTCACAACTATTAGCCTATACGTCCTGCCCAAAAACAGTTATTTATGGCAGTAGGCTAAATAGAAACGGTCGACGTGTATGAATGCTGGGGGACCAGGGCTAGTTCTTACATGCACTCTTTACATTTTAGTTATTGTTATCGGAAGTCTGAATAAAATGGTGGAAAATAACCAAAAATAGGGCGTAAAGGCTACATTATTTTTAATCCACTTTCTAGTTTTTAGCGTTGTGCGGACGTCCTTAGGCCGAAGAAGCCGGCGCCCATTCGAGTTATACGGCGTAACATTATTTTTAGTTCGTGTTGCCAGTGGTGTAGCGAGGAAAGTTTGGGCAGTGGGGGCCGTGGGTGCGCCCGCACTTTTTATGGGTGAGCGAACATAGGAAGCTTTGTCTGTGTTGTAGGCGTAGGAAGCTTTTGCTGAAATTATTTTCAATTTTTTTCGTACAGGGTGTCACTGGGGGAAGGGGAAGCGCCTCTATGGGTGTGCCACGGCCCGCCCAGGCCTCCCCGTAGCTACGCCACTGCGTGTTGCCACGGTGTTCAGGTTACTTATTTATCAATTATAATGACAATGACCGGAGTGAACTACATTTGCATATGTATTCAGATTTTTCCGCCTATAACACGAAGGTTTTATACCGCGTTTGATGTAACTCTTTACCGTACAATGGGTATGGGTAAAGTATTACGGTTTTCCCTCAAATTACCTGAGTGAGTGCCGCAACCTTTTTCTATATAGCCAACCTACCTGAATCTAATTCGGGAGTGACATGTTTGGACTGCCGTACTACTACCCTCGAAAAACTGAGGTGGTAATTTCAGCACTTTAAGTGCTATTTTTCACCAGCACCTAGGGGGTGCTGTCTGAACTGCTAGCACCCTGATACAACACTACAAGGTGCTAAAGTAACACTCAAGGTGCTATCTGAAGGGTGGCACCGAATAGTGGTAGAATTTTAGCACTTGATTTTTTAGGTGCAGTGTATACGGTAGTCCATAAGCAGTCTTCTTTACAAAAACGCCAATATGCAAGGCTTTATTTATCACATCCGCGCAGAGTGGTGGACCTATTCCCAAATCCCAGAGGTGCATGTGATGCCTTATTCTTAGAGTGATTTTGTGTTGCGCGGCGTATAGAATGTATCGCTTTCCATAAACAAGTGTGAGCGCATGCGTACTCCCAAGAGCCTGAATCTTGAGTCACATGCACAGCACAGCACGCAAGGTTGAGGGGAATTTGATACCTCAGATATTTACTACAAATTCGTTTAAAAACTAAGTTAGGTTCAGAAAATAGTTACGATTAGCTCCCCCATGAGGAAGGAAATCCGGGGACAATATTAGGCAAAAACTAAGAACTTCGTTTTCGAAAAAATTATCACATGATATGATTCCAAGGATCATGATTATTGGTCAGATGTCCCGAAGCTGGGAAAAAATCACAAGCACGCGCCCTAACGGCGGCCGAATGTATACAGTATATGCATACAGGATCGTCGACCACGTCCACGGATCCCAAGAAATCACGGTACTATAAATCTGCAAGTATTTCAGCCATCCCGCACTGAAAGGGTGAAAATAAAAACCCAACACTTTAGAAAACATGTTAATCTTCGCTGTAAGTTTCGTGAATCCTCTCCATTTTCAGTTGTCGTTGGATTATTGTTCTGTCAAAGATCTGGACGTTCGAGACACGTTGCTCGATAGTAGAAATACACTATTATATTATGACATTGGCGCATTCTTGACAGTATTGAACGATTGCCTTGAAAAAGGGTACAATATATCAGTGCACTATATTAACGCGGTTTAAACTACCACTGCAGTAGGCCTACCAACTTTGCAGCAATGGAAAGCATAAGCCGTTGTAATGTGAAAGAACTAAAGGAAACACTCATACAAAATGGAATACCGCAAGAAGTAGCAGATAATTTTGAACGTAAGTATATAGGCTAGTCTAGGCCACAGGCACTTGTAACATTAGGCTATAGGACTATAGTGATCGACTCATGATCACTCCATTATATATGCCTAGGCTAGTTGGTAGGTTAGGTGCCTATAGGCTATCCTAATGTGGTCTAGGCCTAGGGGCCTAGCCGTAATTCATAAAGTTACTGTAGCTGAGGCCTACAGTACACCAGTACTGTGAATAGTAATGGACCCTGCGAAGTTCGGACACAGAAGAGAATAAGAGGGGGGGATATTCATCCATTAAAAAAAATACATGTAGGGGTTCTAGGACCTAGCCTAGGCCTATGAAACAAAACGGCATTCCTATGTTTTAGCGGCCTTAGCCTAATTATCCCCAATCAAAACCTACTACATTTTAGGGGCCTAAATTTTTGCTGATGTAGGCTAGACTCGTATGTTTTAGCGGCCTAGCCTAAATTATTCCAAATTAAAACCTAGGCCTAGGCCTACTACATTTTAGGGGACTAAATTATTGCTTATGTGTACTCATATGTTTTAGCCTAGGCCTAGGGGTTTATATTATCAGAGACAAGTTGGAGTGGCAGGACAGGTCGTAGAAAGAGCCGTTTTGTGGAAGACTGATAAAAATAGCTTGGACGCCGTTTTGCCACATCCCCACCGTCGTCAGTGTCGACTGCAGGTAGGCTAGGCCTACGTACAAATAAACGGTTAGTGCATAGAATTGGCCACGTCGCGCGAATTAAAAAAAACAATGTGAGTTGTGACTTTTCAAGTCGTCCGATAATAACATTAATTTATATTATTTAGTTACGTCAATACAGTTCTAATTTACGCCGTACATAAGTTATCCAATGATAACATTAATTTAAATTATTTACGGATTTAATATACAAGAAAAAACATAATGATATCATATATTATACATATCAGGATTTGAAAACTAAAGTAGCACCCTACAATCGAGTGCAATATCCCAGGATCAAACTTTTACTTTTTTAATAACAAAAGTAGAATATTTCACCGAAAATGTCTTGTCCCGACTGCGGAAATCATCTCTCCAAGTGTTTAGCGATGTCTTTGCAAAATTGCACCTTGATAAGGCACGCAAAAGCAGTTGCTGTGCTGCCAACAGGCCCTTCGGGCTCCTGCCTAAATTTTATTTTAAAAAAGGCCTGTACGCACAAATTTTCGGGAAAGTTAGGACGAGAAAATTGTTTTTGGTTCCTTGCTTTAGCAAAAGGAACCTATGCGTTCAACTTGGCGTGTGTGTCAGTGTGTGTGTGCGTCTGTGACACTTGCTTGGGTACGCTCTAACTCAATAAGGGAAAGTTGGATTGAGGCCAAACTTGGTCTATATATCCGCCATATGGAGAAGGTGTGCCCTATTGTTTTTGGTGCCCGCAAAGGTCAGTTATGGTCCAAAAACCAGAAATATTAAAACTGCAATATTAAAGTCTCAGTGCGAAGGTGCGAGCGACAAGGTTGATATTTTGGGACAAGTTGTGAACGGGTTAGGGGAACATTTTGAAACTTAACGGTCATGTGATCCAAGGTCACCAAAGGTCAATTAATGTTAAAAAACTATTTTTTGGGCGATAAATCGAGAACGAATCGTCCGTTAGGGGTGGGAGTTGCTTCAATGTAATCCAATTGTCGACCCACATCCGGGTGACCTAAATTTGACCTCCGGTGACCTTTAAGTGTTTTTGGGGATTTTTACAGATGTCAAAGGTACCTTCCGATCATAAATTATATTATCAGAGACAAGTTGGAATGGCAGGACAGGTCGTAGAAAGAGCGAAGTTATATGGGGTCAAAGTTTTTTGGTCGGAGTTAGAACGGCTGTACAGACTTGTTGTGTTGTTTTTTGGAATCAGGAGATTTGCTTATTTTAGGAGAAAACGGGCGAAGAAGAAAATGTTTGGTTTTGATGCTAGATTCAGATATCAAATGTACCTTCCGATCAAAAATGTCAATGGTTTGACACCCGGGTGACCTTTGTGTGTGAAGTTACACGAGGTCATTGATAATTTTCAGACATTTAATGCAATAACTCCCAGTTCCAAGGTGTGACACGGTTGATATTTTGGGACAAGTTGCGAACGGGATGTGGGAATATTTTCAAACATAACGGTCATGTGATCCGAGGTCACCAAAGGTCAATTAATGTTAAAAAAGTAGTATTTCGGGGCAGAAAATGGGCAAAGAATAACAAGTTTGAATTTTTACAGTTTTCATGCTATATTTAGGTCTCACCGATCAAAAATATCAATAAGTTGACCCCGGGTGACCTTTGTATGTCAAGTTATATGAGGTCAGAGTTAATTTTCAGACATTTAATGCAATAACTCCCAGTGCCAAGGTGTCACACGATTTATATTTTGGGACAAGTTGCAAATGGGATACGGGAATATATTCAAACTTAACGTTCATGTGATCCGAGGTCACCAAAGGTCAATTTATGCTGAAAAACTACTTTTTTGGGAGAGAAAATGAGCAAACATTTTTTGGGGTGGAATCATCCTTTATAGTTCAGGAAATCATTCTGCTTTAATACTAGTATCATTAACATTTTACTTCATCGTAGTACAGGCTGTACTACAGAATAATAATAACAACTAGAAAGAAGAGAAATGCAAGAAATATGCATGGGTTTGTCTTTGTGTTGGTTAGTAATGGGTGCACGTGGGTCCACAATTGCTCAGACTATTTGGGCCCAAACTTGCTATGATAATATAATGTGTCATTGTCATATACCCATTTACAAGGAACCACAGTGCCCGTTGGGCTCTTACGGTTAAAGATATAGCCTCCTTGTTGAAGATCTATACTGTATTTGTACAGTGAAATTATAGAAATATTATTTGTCTCCCACAGGCGAAGAAATCGACGGAGATGCTCTACCACTCACAAATCAAGAGATACAGTCACTTGCCCCCAATGTGGGACAGAGAAAGAAACTTATCAGACTATTTCCCACCATAGTGGTATGTAAACTACAGTAGCTTCAGGATTAAACATTCTGAATACTGTAAATTTTGTCACTCCAAGATGTTTTAATGTTTATTATGCCCCTACCGTAGTGTTGCATCAGACGATTTCTCAAAACATTTGATTCTAAAACACAAAAATGATCCAGGATTTGTGATAACATGTAATAGTTGGTCAGCTACGTACCGGAATTACCAATCATTTAAAAAACATTTAAAAAGAAAACATCACCATGGAGATGACGAAGAGGTCCCTGGGAGTGATAATGAAGAGAACAAGTTGGAAGTTGCTGATGAACAGGAACCACCATTATCAGAACATTTCAGTGCAAATGCTTTATTCTTAAGCTTCAGACAACCCACAATCTTACATATACTGCCATTGATGATGTCATTTCAAATTGCAATGAATTATTAGTTCTTGTGCAAAATGCCAATGCTGATTCAGTCCACAGACTCTGTCAAGATAATGAGATTAATATTTTCCACTATGAACCATTTGAAAACTTGTATTCAAAAAGAAACGTAAAGCATATTTCAAGGATCACTTCAGGTGTATAGAACCAATTCCAATCAAATTAGTTGAATATTACGCAGTGAAAAAGCTTCTGAATGGCAAGAGAAGACTAACATTAGCATCTCAACATGGTTATATAATACCCTTCTGGAAATCTTTGACGAATCTTCTTCAGCATCCACAGGTTGCAGAAGAAGTTCTTCGTGGTCATGAAAGCACAGACGGTTGCATGTATGATACCTGCGATGCATCATATGTGAAATGTCATCCAACATTCATAAATAAACCTCAGAACATTCAGATTTTATTGTATTATGATGACATTGAGATTGTAAAGCATAAGTTGGCACTATTTTATTGGTCATTGCTAAACATTAGTCCAAAATTGCGCTCACGACTTTCAGTAATACATGTTCTCTGTGCTGCAGAGACGAAACACTTGAAAAGTGTATGTAATGATAAAACTGGACTTGATATTCTTCTAGGAGACTTCATACAATGTATGACACGTTTATCCACTGAAGGTATTACAGTCAACTTTGCAGGTAAAATCTACCAGTTACATGGTAGCCTTGTAGCAGTTACTGGTGATATCCCTGCAACCCATTTGCTTGGTGGTTTCAAAGAAGGGGTTTCGTTTGCTAACAAGACGTGTCATGCATGTGAAGGAACACCAAATGAAATAGTAACATATTTTGAAGAGAAGCACTTCACTCCAAGAAATGAGGAGGAACATTCAAGAAGGTGTGAAAATCTCAATGAGCTATCCCCACAGACAAAAAGTTATTGGTCCAAGCATTATGGACTTAACAGCCTAAGCCCCTTGTGTGAAATCCCTGACTTCAAGGTTAATAAGTGCATACTTTATGATGTAATGCATATTCTCTTCGAAGGAATAGTACTTTATGAGATGACATTGATGATTACCTACTTCATTGTTGAAAAGAATTATTTCAATATTGACTATTTAAATTCAGTTATAAAAACGTTCCCGTATGGATGCCGCTGGATCAACAATAAACCTACGGACATTATTTTAGCTAACAATACTTGCAAGCTTAGGCAAGATTCAGCTCAGGTATGGAACTTGTGTCTTCATTTGCCTTTCATGATTGGTAAGATGATAAACATTGGATAAACTTTCTTCGCTTGTTACAAGTACGTTTAAGTACTTCACATAGAACCAATAATGAGACTGTTATAACTCTTGAACAATTGATCGCTTCTCACAATGAGCATTTCAAGAATTTGTACCGAGAGGCAACTATTATTCCTAAGCTGCATTTCCTAATACATTTAGCCAAAAAAAATTCTGAATTTGGTCCTTCTAGGAATATGTGGTGTATGCGCATGGAGGCAAAACATCAAGTTTTGAAAAAGAAAAAGTGTAGGAACTTCAAAAACATTGTTTTGTCGGTTCTTCAGTATCATCAAAACTGGATGTGTAGGGAAATGATTGCAACTGATGGGAATTACCTTCCATTCTATGTTCACAGAGTAGACAGTGTTAAAGAAGGGCAGCCATTTACCATACCAGATGATAATTTATACATTCAAAAACTTTCGGAACAGACTGGACACAGACTGGATGCTATACAAAATATGACAAAGACTACCAAAGTTACTGTTTGTGGCTTAACATACAAGGCTGGAATGTGCCTTTACTTCAAGAACAGAAAAGACATAAAACTTTTGGGAGTTTTGAGATATGTTGCAGTACTTAACTTTGAGAAGATTTTTCTAATTGAGCCACTCAGTACAAAACTGTACTTGTGCCATTATGATGCCTATGTAGTCGAAAAAAAAACATTGGTGATATTGTTTGCATGGTTATTAGGGCCTAAGAGATACCAAAATTATGAAGTGCAAGAATATTTCTAGGAATATTTATTCTTGTGCAGCAACAAGGACCAGTGGCTCCACTCACCATGTCACCTTCCACCTCAAACTCAACCGACACAAGCTGCTTGGATTCGTCATCTACTTGTAGCACAGATGAGGACACTACATTCAGCCCAGCTGAAGTGACTCCTCCAGACAAAGGTAAATTCTTAACATTATTAGCAACAGTTTTTTAAGAACAATAATAAGCATGTGTTTATCTCTCTAATAAGTGTGTCAAAAATGGACCACAAAGCGAACCATGACTTAGAAACCACGATCAAATTGCGGTACAAATTGCCAATATTGAGTAAAATCGTAAATGATCCTCGTTAATTTTGAACACAGTAAAAGGTAATTTGGGGTCAACGTGTCAAATCGCCAAACACTGAAAACCTTTTGTAATCACATTATCACAGCAGTACCACAATTGTTATATATTTGCGAGGAAGAACCGTTAGTTAATCTCATTCCAGCCAAGGAATCACAAAGCCGGTGGCTTTCTTGTTCATAAATAAAGTGAAATGAACCATGCTATATAAAAGTGTGTTGCAACTTGCCTACAATTTCATTATCGTAATACATAGCTCTCATGTATATAGCTCTCAGTTTCTTGAATCTGCAGTTCAAGAAATTTGATCGTATTGATATTTATGAGTGGGCAGAGCTTAAACAATATTTGGACAGTTATATAGTTTGTAAACACGATATCTGAAGATGTTCAACTGTGATGAAGCTCATACTTGGTATGTAGGTTCATCTTTGTAAGTACAGCCTCCATTGTTTTATTATTGGTGGCATGAATATTAATCAGTAGGCAGGGCCTTAAAGTGAATATCCTCTCCATAACCAGAAGTTCAATTTTGTACAAACTTAAAGTGTGATTGTAAGAGTTAAGACTGGGACACTTACCAATGACATGTAAAAATTTGATCTCATTGATACTCATGAGTGGGTGGAGCTTAAAAAATATTTTGACAATTTTGCTTTTAAACAAGGTCTTCTGACCTTTGAATAAATCTCATACTTAAGTTTGCACATTGTGAGAGTACAATCCTTCATTTTGGATGAGGTAAAATATCATTTAAAATTATTCTCATTCAGACAAGGTTTAAATCCAAAAGCAAGGAATCACAAAGTCATACTTTCTTGTTTTAATATATCATCACATTTACATAGGCATGGAAAAAAAAGATAAAGATGTCATAATGAATAGAACTGCACTGAAAAGACTATTTTGGGAAATGAGCATGAAAAGTTTCACGTGGCTAAGTGAGGAGGTCCCATGCAGTGTACAAATAAACGATACCTCTGAAAAGACTGTCTGGCAGTGGGCTTGAAATAGAGGTTTTTAGCTATTTTCAAATCAGCTATTTCCAGAAATGACAAAATAGTTCCAGATGCCTCATTGAATCTTAGTTTTTATTTCACACCAGGTATCTGCTATCCATGTAAATTACCTGCATTTTCCAAAACGGTGCAACAAGCCCTAGACAACAAGCAGCCCTATAGTGAGTGGGATCAGTTTGTTAGGGAGGCTGCCATGTTTTTCCTACCGGACATCCCAGTAGGTGATGGACAGGCTAGGATCGCATACTGCAACATTGGGAGAACAATGTTTGAAACTTACCCAACCATAAAATCAGCAGGACAGCATCCATGGCTGAGTTGAAAGTCTATGAAAACTATAATAACTAAATAAGATAGCTGGTATATTAGGGATAAAAATAGCCCTAAAAAAAAAAGGACCAAGAGGGTGATTTTTAGTCCCATCAGTCTCGAAATAGCCCTCCTCCGCCAAAACTCATGCATATATACTGTTTGCCAAAAAAATGGGTGTAACAATTTCCGATTGTAATAAATTTTCCATTTCATTTACTAATTCCAGGTATGTATTTATCCCGAAATTCAAGGTCTGAAACCCAAAGCAAATTTCAAAGCAGTAGTGGTTAGAAACATGGCGGGAGAGTATAGTGCAATCTGGTAGCAGTTGAGTTACAGAATTAGCCTATCGATAGAACGCGTTTGCTAAATCTTAGCATATACCAACATTCAGTATCACCAGGAAATATTTTTGGAGAAAGTTTTGTGACTTGGTTAGCAAATCACAAAACTTTCCAGAAAAATAATGTGGTTTCTGTTTAATCTTATTATTTGGTATAAGAACGATGGCCTATCCAGGCCTAATAATAAGATACAACAGAAACCATGATTTTCATTATTCTTTTTCCTGTTATGGCAGAAAACACATGCTATCAGTGTTCTCCACGTGTATGGGGACTAGGGGCGGCAGAGTCCTCTGTTATGCCACCCTACCCCCGTCCCAAAAAAAACCTGCCCCACCCCTTTAAAAAAAAAAGATATATATTGTAGCGCCGAACTTGGTCCACTACTCAGTGAAGAGCACAGTCAACCAAAATGATGAAGAGAGGTAGTATTAATTTTCTTGAATGAATTTATTCATCCGTTATTTACAAGTGATTACGGTTGATCGGTGAGCCGGAAGAACAGCAGCGCGGTTTTACAAAACACTCCTTACTATTCATATTACTCACGAGCAGGAAAGCTGCTCGTACAACAACACTATTGACTCAGTAAATATCTAATGAGGTCTCTCGTGAGAAAAGTGTAAATGAGTAATTTCTCGTGAGGTTTCTCGTGAGAAAACGGTGAATGAGTAGTTTCTCGTGAGAAGGTTTCTCGTGAGAAAACTGTGAATGAGTAATTTCTCGTTAGGTTTCTCGTGAGAAGGTGAGAATGAGCACTACAGGTAAATCAGTTAATTGCTCAACACGTAGTCTAATAGGCTATAATTTACTCAATTGAGAATGATGTACCATTGTTGACGTTAGGCTAAAAATAATGATTCACATAACAATTTACAAGACGCTAATTGGTCAATCTAGAAGAAAATGATAGCACAAATAATGTCGGGAGGATTAAATAACACAACTTCTCTCTTTCTCCAACGTAGCCTAGTACAGGGATTTCCGTACAAGCTGTTTTAAACTAAAGTAATCGAAATACCCTAAGAACGATTATCAACTCTTTAAATAATCCCAAGGCTCTCAAACTAACACTATCATTTCACGTTGCAGCCTACCACATTATAACAAGCCTAGACTACCTAAGTTTCAACTCTAAAGTTTACGTTACGGGAAAATCTTACTTTGCTAATTGAACAATCAAAAATACCTCCGAGATATCAATTAACGTTTCTTGGGCTAACAAAAGTGTTACAGATTTACTTCCTGTTTATCAGAGTAAATTCGGGCACGGAATTAAGCTAAAAATAAGGGGTTTCTTTTATCAAATCAGCCTACTTACATGAAATACGACCTACCCGGCTGCTGTTCTTCTGGTCGACTGCCAGCACATGGCTTGTCTTATCATACGCATATGCGGAAACTTTCCATGGAAAATTCCAACAGTAAAAACATATGTGAATCAACGACTGTCGAGCGCGGCTGTGCCATGAAATATCGCAAGGCGTAGACTAAGCTCCGCAGCCGTTGATTCAAACAATAAAGAAGAGTAAAACAAAATCAATGAATACAGCCGTTTTCGTTACAATATGTTGCACACTTGTTTCAGTGGAAACATTAGGCTGCCCGTCGCTGCTGCTACATGCAGTATTTCTATTGCAGAGATACTATTAAATAATTAACCCACGGCCACGGTGGCATGCATGGCTGCCATGTTTTTTCTTATGGCTGTGGGTGCCCTAAAATAAGAAGACAAAATCCACGGCCACGATGGCGGTGATGCCTTAGGTGTGTGGCAGACATGCTCCATTATTTTCACCACCGTCTTAAAACAAGAATGGTCACGTAACTGTTACTGAATAAATTTAAGAAAATGTTGTACTTCAATTTTCAAACATCGCGCCCTGTGAAGCTTTATGTAACGGTACGAAATTGTCAATGTTAAATTCAAGAGTGTGAGAAATATATCACTATGAATTTACTACTAAAGTTTTTTATTGCATAACTGTTGTGCAATGTAACAGCAGCACAGTTGTGCCGTATATACTGTAATATTTCTCGTCGCGTGATGCGAGAGAAATTATATGCTATTTCAATGAGAATTTTTTGGGTAGTCCACAAACAGCTATGATTGACAGACATAAGGTCTGACTCTACTGTTACAAGTAGCAATTGCAAACCATTGACTGAAATGTCAGTATGGAAAATCTAATGAGTATTACAAAAACACTTAAGTTGAAAAAAATGCAATAAATCTGAATAAGCACGATGAACTTCAAAAATGTGCATAGATCTGTCTAATCCCTACTCTCAACCTATTTACTAACATATAAAAGGGCAAAAGAATACATAGTCTAGTTTGTGATACTCCCTATCAAGGTTACATTGTAATGTTGATCCCATGTTGCAATGGTGTTATCAGCGTTGCATGGCATTAAGTTACCATGACAATTCTAAGAGGAAGTGGGGGAGGGGGAAGATTCTATGGGTTGCTGAAGTGTGTAAAGCCATGGGGATAAATGAGGAAAGGCAGGCACATGACAAATAGGATGGCTTGACATATCATATGGCTTGGTTTTGTTGCAAACACCTAAATATTATCATAAATATGTTGGTATTGCTGTGAACCTGCTGATAAAAGTTGGATTGTGATACTTTCCTTCTCAGTGCATGGTGGCACCAGGAATTTTCTGGGGGGGGGGGAGGGGAAGTTTGCCATGCATGGCTGGTACAATTTCTGAATAAATTTATTGCGCTACATCAGTACATCACGGCCCATCACCTTTCATTTCCTTTGCCAAGTGATGCACCAAATCATTTCAGAGGAAATCAGCAATTTACTTTATTTACCTCTTTATCACCTGCATTTTCACAGAGTCATTTCAAGAAGTGCCTGAGTTCGAAAGTGCGTTGGGAGAGGAGAAAAAGACAGTCAACAGAACAACCAAAGCGCCTCACCAAGAAAACGATGCAGTCGTACACAGCGACTGCATCTTTGAAATGCGTGGCTGCATCAGCTGAACCTAACGAAGAACAGTACAGATTGCATAAGACTGAAATGAAGGTATTTAGCATTTGGTCTGTCTGCCAGTATATATCTAGGCACCACACATATGTGATTTTCCAGCGAATAAATGCATCAAACTTTGCAAAAAACGCAAAATGGCACTAGTGAAGCCATCGTAATGGCATTGCTGTGAAAATCTGTAATTGAAATTACTGCGGAAATCGGCCGCATATTGGCCTGGGCCTTTCAAATTGGCTCAACATAATGGTTACCGATGGCCAGATTTGTTACTTATTTCTCCCCCGTGAAAGTTGCGCTCGAACACGTGCAACAACATCTCTATGATGAAAATAACTATTTTTATTTTCCACTGGGAAGGGAACATTCCCAGAATAGAAGTGATCAGTGATTCAGTGATAAATTATTATTTCACGCTGCAGCTACGTAGCTTTTCCATTCAGTATCTGCATTGGCCGATGAAAACAATACATCCTTTATTCATTGTGTTTCTGTCATTTTATTCATCAAAACTTTTTGCATTTTACAACCATCTGACATTCGATGGAGTATAGATAGGCGCTGCACAAATGCGTCATTAGGTTTTTGTTTTTTGGTTTTTTTACTTCATTGTGGGGTTTTTTCAATGTGGTACATTTTTCACAAAAATGCTTTTAAGCTTTAAAATATAGGCTATATGATTATTGAATAACAAAAACGTTACTGGAAGGTGCAGGAAGTCAGGGAATCATTCAGTCATTAAAACAGGTAAACCACATCTGCATACACTTCATTTTTGGTCTTTTTTTTAGAAACTCTGCATTTCCACAGAGGAAACACATCAAAGTCAAACGCATATGAGTGAACTGGTACACCAAACATATCAGAACCGACGTAAACTAATTATGGAATCCAAAATGCCCCCAGATGAATTGGTGAACAAACTGTACAAAGATTTCCCAGTTCTTGGTTTTGAGAAACAGGTAAAATATTAAGTACCTTTTCCTTTCCTACCCCACACTTCATGTTGGCAATGAGGGAAGGTGTTTTTTGTTTAGAAAGCAGAATTGAACAATATCTGCATCAGACATCAATACAACTTCCAAGTTCCAGTGGCCTGATTACTGGTTCACTGCAGCTCACAAAACACAGACAGAGGAAGTAGATTCTGTGTTGAGGCTGCCAATCTAGGCTTCACGATGCACGACAACGTTAAAGTCAACATGACAGATTATGCAACAACCAATTTCAGCAGGCCTAGGGTGCTGTATTCCAGGTGTTATATAGGCCAATATCAGCACCATCATATTTGCACTGGATGGCTGTTACTAGTGGACGACAATTGTTGGGGGAGGGAATAGATTTAGGAGTGGGGGTAAGGGAACTTGTTGTCCCCTACACTTCCTCACTCTCACCTAATCTCCCATTCCCAACCATTTTACCTACCCACCCTCCCTATGCCCGCACCCCAACTAAGGCCCAAACCCGCCCACTTTAGTGATATTAAACATATTTATATCAATTGTAATAGTTTTTACACACACTTTGGTAGCACACGTTTCCGCAAAATGTATATAATTTACAAACACTACGCACTATAGTATGCAAATTTAATATGAGGTCGAGTTGGTTGGTGCCGAGTTTTCATGGGGCCAAGTTGGTATGAGACTGGGTTGGTTTAGGACGGAGTGGGTATGGGTCCGAGTTGCTTGGGACCGAGTTGGTTTGGGACCGAGTTGACTCGAAAGCGTTGTGACATATACATGCATACACTTTCACACAAACTCACATCCATACACACAAATACACACAAATACACATACGCTGTCGATTATATATTACTAATATAACTTGGCCGCACTCCTTCAGAGTAGCTAAAAATGTTCCACAACTTTGTATGCATACCATAGGGATCACAAAGCCCTTTTCCTGAAAGTAAGAGGTCAACAGGTAGATGTTAAACACAGTTATTTGGCATGGTCTCCTCTTCATTTGGCCCACAGCATATCATAGTTATACTTATTATTTACATTCCACAATAAAGAATTAAAAATAAAGACATGACCAAGCACTGCCACTGTCCAGTCTGTTCCCTGGGGTTCTCATACAAATATCACCTTTATTATTAATATGTTCCACCACATGTCATTTTTCTTTTCTATATTTTGTCATTCATTACAGCTCATTTACGAATTTAACCTAGTAAAACCAGGATGTTCGGAGAAATATGCAGAAAAGTATGAGGAACTTTTGCCGCTCATGGCTAGATACCATGAAGTCCAAATTAAGGTACACTCTTATAAAACTTATACTCTTGTAGTAACTTCATACTTTTAGTGTTAAGTATGACGTGACTGCATGCCCAGAATCTGGATCTGACCGATTGTGCCTACTGTGATTAATACATGGGTAAAAACGAACAGAATATGCTGTGACGTATGTTATGCCAATTTGAAAACACTGTCTTTAGAAATTGACTGTTTTGCATTGAGCCAGCTGGTGCATGTGTTTGATTCTGACGTGTCAGTATGGGCTCAGCATCACACCCAACTAGGACTCTCCTGACTTTCAAGATCATTGATCGAACTGATGACCCTGACTCCTTCCAAAAATGTTAAACAATCTTGTCTATCTTTGTTTAATTTATAATCTGTCAGAAAATTTGGATCATTATACTGGAGAAATAAAGAAAAAGTAAGGTCCTTTGACCGAAATGCAGAATTTGATTGATATTTGTAGAATCTACGGACTCTACGGAATGTTGGCAACCTTTATTTAGCTACATATTTGTAACCAAAAATTTATCAATAAAGAAGCTGAATTTCGGGGAGACAGATACATAGAAAGTTGTAATTTTCACTACGTTCATAGTGCAATCTTTTGCCCGAAGTGGACCCAAATGGTTTAACTTTTTCATTGTGCAAACGCATTATTTACCCTCCATATTTATCAGGTGCATCCCCCCCCCCCCCCATGCTATGTCCCTGGAATTTATTGATGTTCAATTGTTTGCAAATGTGACAGTTCGGGTAAGGAATAAATGAAAATGATGCTAGGCTTATGTTAAACAGCCCTGTTCTTTGCAGAACATCATATTTCAAAATAAAGATATGTGAAGAGTCATTTTGAATTCATACAACAGAGGTATTTTGGGGGATTAGGTGGAATGACAATTTAGGAACAAACTCACTTGGCTCCTTCAATCATATAAATTGTTGTCATATTCTAAACGGAGTTCGACAGTGTAGATGTGTTTAAGCTGATGGAAGCGGATTTGGTACGTTCAAAGCAATCTGTGATAACAGTCCTACAGGTGCGTTCTTTTTCATTATTTATTTAGCATACTAAAATAACAAGGCTAAGGATTCAATATTCTTTGCAAGATACTGTGGGTCAATTTTAAATGCTTCCAAATGTTTGTCTTTTCTTTTGGTTTTAAAATTAAGTGGAAGCAGTGAAATAATGATATTTGCACTGACATTTGTATGTGTGGATCTGTGTCTCCTTTCAAGTGCCCTTAATTCATTCAACAAAGGTGATTTAGTATGATCCTTTGCAAAACATTTTAGTTAATTCCGCCTAATATAATCACAACATTTTCGAGCCACATGGTTATTGCGCGTAACAGGATGTGTTTAATATAATAAAGGTGAATCAATGTACCATTTGAATTTGCAACATTTTGGACTAAAAATTCTAAAAAATTATGCGCGCTTCGAGCACATCATCTTTGTTCTTCTTTGTTTGTTTGTGTATACGGTGAAATGAGTATAAGCCTGTTTAACCAATCAAATTATCCGCCTTCATTGAACTGTAAATATCGGAAAGACTAACCAAAAATAAGAAAAATCGTGAACATAAATTGATTGCAAAATATAGTATCGCATCTAAGGACCCTTAATTATTCAAACATTCTCAATGGGGTGGGAGACACCGCTCCCCCAGGACGGTGATCACTAAAAAACATATTTGTCTGCAAAAAGAGCATCTTTGCACCCCCCCCCCCCCAACATAAGTCTGGTGTGAGCTCTGCACCATTGGTGCTCTAGTTTTGGGTTTGTTCTCATAGAGATTAGAGCACAGTCATTTCTAAACCTGCCAAATCCTACAAGGCCAAAAAAATATATATATATATATGTTTAGCTTTCCTGCCCGCTTCCTTTTTCGGGCCGCCTCTTTAAAAAAAAACAGAACGCACAAATACTTAAAGTATAAACCCATCTTGGGGTCATTCTGGAAAAAAGCTTCATCTGTCTGTCAATAATTATTAGATCAATGGCTACTTCTTGCACAGAATTGGGTGAATAATGATGGAACTTGCTTACAATGATCACTAAGTAAGGGGGCATCAGGGGTGTTCAGGAAGTTTGGGTAACGGTCATCTAGGGGTTATTTTTTGCCATTGTGTGATAACTACAGATTAAATTGGGTGATTAGGAAAGTTGGTCACAAATTTCATTGACCAATGGCACATATGGGTCAAGAATGGTCATATGCTACTGCACCATTGGTGCTTTTGTTATGTTTATTCCCTCTCCACAGTGGCAAACATCAATATATTTGAGCCCACGTTGAGTTTGATCGCATGTATAATGTTATTAATCATTGTATCACCATTTACTTGTAATTTCATAGCCATGGTAATTTTCTGCCTTCAATATAGTGCTGTAAACAATTAATAAAGGCTAGTTATATTCTGGTCAATGCGTCAGTTATACACAACAGGGTTGGTGCTAGCAGTCAAAATCAGGGGGTGAATTTTTTTTTTTGGAGGTGGGAATTTCATATTATTGGGAGGGATTTCAACAGGGAAACCCTGTTTTTATCTGATTTCATGCACCTTTCTCAATATTAATTGGTTGATGTGTCTATGAGTGTATATGTTCATGGTCACAGTCACAATATGAGGCAGTCACAGGGCAGTATAACCAGCCGAACTTTTTTAGGGGGGGGGGATTTCCCCCCTCATATTTTAAATGTGCGGGAATACACAACAACCCTGCAGGATTCCCGCAATCCAGCTCCTAATGCCAACCCTGATACACAAGGTGTTCACGCAATGAATGGAATGTGATCAGTAAAATGCCCGGCACTAATTTTGCACTGCAACAACCCTGATTCTTGTTATTGAAAGATAACTTCATATAGAAATTAATTTTGTTTGAAAATGTCACAAGGAATTCCAAGTTTAAGTTATGCAATCTCCAATTTAATTTTCATCACAGGTTACACAAACACATCAAATGAAGGGAGCAGTCGACAAAAGCAGTGCTCCCATGTTGGTTTTGTGTGCAGATGGTGAGGAGCTGACCTCTGCTTTTGATCTTGCATACGGGAAACAGCGACTTGAGATAACTGGAGATTTGATCCTCAAAAGGGCCTTGTTTGCTCTAATAGCCGTATATTACATCACAGATTTATCTTACCCTAAAGCATTTGCAATGTTCCTAAAGTACGTGCAAGTTGGCCTATTGAATGACAAGCTTCCAGAGAAGGATATTCCGAGATCTCTGACTACATATTTGAAGAAGGTGCAAAGTGTCAATCACTGATGTAACCCAAATGGTCTACGATCTGATTCTGATACCAGTAGGGTTTCCACTGGACAGTGAAAATGTATCTCCAGTTCTGATACATAGTTGAAATGTTTTTTCTCTCAGTTAATTGTTTTGGTGTTAGTCAAATACTTTTTTGATAAAATAATTGGTGTGTTTCAAATTATTACACTCCGCGTTGACAACTGTAAACAATCTATCTGTCTATCTAGATATTTATCTCTCGAGCTCTATCTTTCTCTGTATCTCCCCACATCTACCTCTCGAGCTCTCTAGATATATATATATATATGTAGCTAACTAGCTAGCTTTGATTCTATCTTTCTATGATTATATCTATCTATGTGTCTGTCCATCCATCTGTTCAAATGGTTCATTTGATTGTTGAGTTATTGACTTTTGTAAGTTTATAACTGTGATGTCATCTTGGCAGAATGGTAATAAAATCCTTTGTTTACCTTCATTAACTTCATACTTTTTAGCACATCCATCTTAATTTAAAGAGTCTGACAAGTGCCCTAATATGTTTTAAAGTTAAATTTTGCTTAAAAAAGTAAAAACCTTTAACCAAAAATTGGTAATCTAATTATAAAGAAAAACAAAAGCTTTTTGTGAAAAACTGCGTCGATGACATCACCACCACTCTCAATATTGATGTTCTAATGTGGTCTGTTTGCTGAAAATGATATGTTAAAAGCTTTCAAAAGTACAAACCTTTAGGTACTACTTCCTTGCAGGTGTTGAGGAATTTTGTGTCATCATGGGTCATTTGGCTTTTATTTTATGAAAACACTTAAAATGCTTCTCCTTCAGCTTTGATGGTACGGTGTTGAGGGGTTGGTCATGATTGTACTTTGTTAGTACTTCCTTTGGAGTGTTCAGGAATCTGAGGTCAAAGGTCATCATCCCTTTAAAGGAGTGCGTGCCCCCTCTCCCACCCCCCGGCAGGGAGCAAAGCCAAAAAGTTGCAAAACGTTGAGGAGAAAAGAAATAATGATTGTCAGGGCGAAGCGCACGACGGGGGAAGCAGGGGTGGTGCCAGCATTTCCCTGGCAGTGGTTAAAGTCCCCAATAAAAAAATTATGTGTGCATATAATATTACATGTTACTATATATATAACCGTCTTTTTCGTCTGAACAGTTTTTTCGCGTATATATACATGAAAGCTACAACGCGCACGAAGCGCGAACAACTTTTGGAACGAAAAACACGATTAGGCTCCATCATCTTGGAAACTTGACATTGGTCAATGTGTCATAAAAAGTATCATTCGAGCTGACCAGTACCGTACTGTAGATTGCTGACAAATGTAATCCAATCAAATCCAAAAAGGTCTATGTACTGGGATTGTTTTTATCGGATCTTGTTTATGCAAAGTTACCTGTGCATACATGCCTCGACAGTTGTGATGAGACTTTGATGATGGATGGGCAATGGGTCATCAGTGGTGGTCAGGGATTTGGGGTCAAAGATCATCTATGGGTCATTCTATCAAAACACAAACAATGTTCCTACGGATTCCATGGCACATCATGAGTGTTTGTCATGGCGATACTTTGGTAGTGCCTCATTCAGGGATTTGGGGTAAAAGTCATTTATTAGTCAAATAGGTCACTTTATGAAAACACTAAAAATGCTTCTCCTAAAGTTCAGGGATTTGAGGTCAAATGTCATTTTTGGGTAATTTTTTGGAAACCCTCAAAAATGCTTCTACAGATTATTTGGTACAATGTTGACAGTATGTTGTAACAGTAGTGCTTCCTCAAGGGATCTGGGGTCAAAGGACATGTGTGGGTAATTTGTACATAGTGGGTACTTTATGGTACAGTATTGCTGGGTTTGTCATAATAATGTTTTCTCCAGGGTGTTCAGGAATTTTGGATCAAAGGTCATCTTTGTGTCAATTGTGGGTCATTTTATGAAAATACTAAAAGCCTTCAACAGATTCCATGGCACAATGTTGAGTGTTTGTCATTTTGATACTTTGGTAGTGCTTATATTAAGGTCATCTTGTTGGCCATTTTGAGAAAACACCAAAAATGCTTCTACAGATTCTGTGGTACAGTATTGATGGGTTTGTCATAATAATATTTCAGTACTGTTTTCTTTGGGATGTTCAGGGAATTTGGGTCAAAGGTCACAGTATGGTCATTTGACCAACTGCAAAGCTCTCAGAGAGAATATTTATGTGCATAACTTGATGACTTCCAGTAATAAGAATTTGGGGTCAATCCCATCTGTGGTAATTTCAGATCATTATATGAAATCCCTAGAAAGCTGTGAATTGTATTGTACAGATATGAGGGTTTGCCATAATGAACTGTTAGGTTAATGTCTGAAGTAAAATGGGTCATGTTTCATAAATGTAATTGTGCAGGTTACATATCTGATATGCTCTGCACCATTGGTGATTTAGATACTTGTACTATTATGATGATTTCTATGATTCTTTTGGTGATGATATTATTTGCAGCTTAGTCAGTGTAATGAGACTCTTTGCCAATGATACGTAAAACCTGGGAATGAGATTTTACATTACATTTGAAAGCTGATCAAGTTTAAATAACTAAATTTGAAATAGTCGAAACAGAAAACAGAGTTTCAAGCAGCATATGGTGTATATATGTTTGTTTTTAGCCTTTTTCTTGAATTATAGTTTAAAGTTCACATAGCCATGCTTTGTTGGCAAACATGCAAACTCAAAAAGAAACTCAGATGTATCTTGAATGTATACTTGGTATGTCAGCTTCTTGAAAGGAGAGTAAAGGTTTGTTATTTATTATAACGTTTATATGCCAAGGATGTGGTTTTATAGGTTGTAAACTATTAAGTCGTTCTCATTTATGTCTTGTTTATTTTAAACAAAATAACTAATCTCAACAAGCAGGTCTGGATAAAGTTCCTGAACATTCAAACAGTTATTATTTATAGTTTCTTGAATAAAGGTTTTATATAAATAAATTTGTTTATCATTTCTTAATGCCTAACTCACTTCAAGCACATGTAGCCTGTATGAATTTTCAGTGAGCCTTATATTTTGTACATGCCATAGGCGGTGTGAGTTAAAAGTCAGATGAGTTAGTTTATTTATTCAAATCACATGTGTTCTCCTGCCCCAGGCGTTCATATTACCAGAACATGCACTCCAAGTGCACCTCATATGAGCTGAATAGTTTGAATATTGATTACCTGAAGTGTTTCCCTGCCTCATGTGTTCATAGTTACTGGATAAGAACGTGCTAGCAGAGTGTTAGTAAAGGAGGCACTTGTATATACTCACCTACAAGTGCATCTCATGTGCGCTGAAGAATTAGGATAGTGATTACCTGAGGTGTTCCCTTGCCTCAAGTGTTCATAAATACGGGACAAGAAGGTGCTAGGAAAAATGTGCTAGTGATTATGCGCTTGTATATACTCACCTCGAAAGAAGCATTCACCTGATGTGAGGTACAAGAAGCACCTGAGGTGGAACAAGTCGTGAGCCTGCTAACTCTAAATCCCTCACCTGATGCATGTGTGTCACCCTCAAGTGATCACGTACACGCACCTGGAGTGTTCATAATTACGGGACAAAAAGGTGCTAGGACTTATGCACATCAAGCGCATGTTTGATGCAAAACATGGTCCACATGGGGGGACATGAACCTGTTCGTTGCGAAAGGTAAAATATCGCCATCAAACCGTCATCATCTCCGTTTCTCTTCAATTGGCCCCCCTTTATGTATATCAGTGGATTCTTGCCAGTTGCGAACACTGGTGTTGAACCACTAAGGACAAAATCTTGGGAGAAGTGGGTTTTTGGAGCGGGTAGATGTACCATTTGACCTTCTAATAGAAGCAGGAGATCATGCCACGGAATGATCTGCGGACTCCATTTGAAGTCATTTAGGAAAATGACTTCAGCTTTCTCAGGACCAACCCACGAGAAGCTCGTTGAAGCGGGATTGCAAAATAATTTGAAGATTTGGGTCAGAGGCGCCATAATAAACGTTTTGCCGCAATTCGCGGGACCAGTTATAAAAATGTTCCGGTATTTACCCCGGCCCTTCTCGAGGACGTCGACAACAGCTCGTTGAAATATACCGGCGGGAATATCATTCCGGCGCAGAATGTCTTCCGCGATTGTGGACCATAGCCCGTTGCAGCCAGGTACACAGGGTTGATGACGAAGGTCCCAGGGGGACCGAAAATTCCAATATATTTTCTCAAACTTTACTCCTTATTTGTGTGTGTGTGTGTGTATATGTATGTGTATATGTATGTGTATGTATGTATGTAGCCCAACCATCTGTTCAAAAACGTTCAGGCGTCTCGTATACGAAATTAAGTAAATGAAAGCTACCAGGGTCGTTGTGGGTTGGGGCGGGGTTGACCACTTTAATACCCTATTAGTTTTCGAGCATAACAGAATTCACTCTGGCTAATTATTAGTTTAGTTACCCGAGGGCCAAGAATCAGGAACTTTACAGTAGCTTATTTGAGACCCTATCCGTGTTAGATCATGGATGAACACCGGCGTACTTCAAGCCTTCTCTTTTCGATAATTGTTCAGAGGGTAACGAGGCAGGGGTGTGAATTCTCTCCCATTCCTGCTCCCGTGACCGCCTTTTAAAGTCCCAATCAACTTTTTTTCAATACATTTGTACCACTGGCCCTGACTTCACAAACTTATTAATCACTCTGGTTAAGCAAGTAAGCAACTGAGTATAGTTATCTGCTTGAAGGCTACATAGACTACTTACTACAAAAGCTATGTTAATGTAACAGTCAAAATTTGCATTATATAGAGGTTTCTTGTATTTCTCCTTAACGTTGAAATAAGCAAAACTTCCCTTAAGGAGAAATACAAACATGTATTCGTAGTACAGAATTATGGTTACGGTGGGGAGGATTGAGTGATAGAGTAATTTCTCCGGGGACAAAACATATGATATGTAATAAAATTTGATGATAAATGAAAATAATCAATAATATAAACTATGATAAGTTTAATATTATTTATTATATCATCAGGACTGTGAGGGGCCATATAAAAGCGCAATAAAAGGGCTGAAAAACTTCGAACTACTCACACGGTCGCACTTACCTCACCTCCCTCCCCCCTTTCCCTCTTTCATGGGTAACTCTAGCCCAACCATCTGTTCTAAAACGTTCAAGCGTCTCGTATACGAAATTAGGTAAAGAAAAGCTACCAGGGGCGTTGTGGGTAGGGGCGGGGATTGCGACCACTTTAATACCCTATTAGTTTTCGAGCATAACAGTATTCACTCTGGCTAATTATTAGTTTAGTTTAGTTACCCAAGGATCAGGAAGCTTAACAGTAGCTTATTTGAGACCCTATCCGTATTAGATCATGGATGAACACCGGCTTACTTCAAGCCTTCTCTTTTCGATAATTGTTCAGAGGATAACGAGGCAAGGGTGTGAAGGCATAGACTACTTACTACAAAAGCTATGTTAATGTAACAGTCAAAATATGTATTTCTCCTTACAGGTTTCTTGTATTTCTCCTTAACCATGAAAGAAGCAAAACTTCCCTTAAGGAGAAATACAAGCATTTATTCGTAGTACAGAATTATGGTTACGGTGGGGGAGGATTGAGTGGTAGAGTAATTTCTTCGGGGACAAAACATATGATATGTAATAAAATATGATGATAAATGAAAATAATAAATAATATAAACTATGATAAGTTTAATCTTATTTATTATATCATCAGGAATGTGAGGGGCCCATATCCGTGTGAGATAATGGACGAACACCGGCTTACTTGAAGCCTTCTCTTTTCGATAATTGTTCAGAGGATAACGAGGCAGGGGTGTGAATTCTCTCCCATTCCTGCTCCCGGGACCGCCTTTTAAAGTTCCCATCCGACAGCCCCAGTATCTGACCACTTTCTCAAATACTGGGGTAGGCAAAAGCAAACCATTCGACCTCACTGCAGTGCAGTCATTACGGACAAATTTATTTCGAAATGAAGTAAAGAACAGAAACAAATCCCTTTTCCCAAGATCACAAGCTAGAAATACCAAATCCACGGAAGACTCCGCACATCACCACTGCACTGCAGCGATTTATGAATAGGTCAAGAGAATGTGGCTCCTGGCGGAGTTTTGATCCTGGAACCTAAGGATTGTGAGGCGGACACTCTAACCGCTGAACCAAGCATTTTCCTTTAAATTATATTATCGCATTTCTTAACTATCGAAGATAAGACTGGAGGCCACTATTTGGGATACATGATGTGTGGTTGAATACAGGGGCTACGGCTTCCGTCGAGTTGCTTAAATCTCACCCCTCCCTTACCACCCACTCCGTAGGGAATATTTAAAACACTGGCGGGTTATACCCCTATGAAAAATCTTGTGCACATAGTATAACTTTAGGGGCTGAGGGCCAGTCCCCCTCCCCCCCCCCCCTGCGCTACTTGTCAACGATACGTTGAGTGTCACAACCCGTTCCGGGATAACCCCCTGAAGATTTTATTGATTACTTTACGTGTTTAGTTACTTGGATGCTTATTATTTAGCCATGGTTTTGTGCATCCTTAAGCATTACGTAATCAGCTTTTTGTTAACGAGTATCGGAATTCCGTCGGCATTGGGTATAAATAGAACAGTAAAGCCACGTGCTCTCTCTTTTCAATCTCGGTCTTGAACCGAAAGCAAAACCGTAAGTTGCTCTTGTTTAATTATAACATGTTAGCTCAGAATTTTAGTTCAAAAGAAACCAATTTCCACCTTCATTGAGATAACATGGACTCATTACTTTACGAATTAAATTCGGTGTATATTGTACTTTTATAGATGCCAAAAGAGGCAGGGAAGAAACTAAATTAAAGCTTGAACGAGTAAAGAAAGAGAACGTGAAACTACGAAAAGGAAAAGGCCGACGCTCGTATATAGAAAGAAAGAACATTCATTTGTGTAGTAACCATAAACGTTGACAGAACCCTCAACGAACAAAACTAGGACCATAAGAAAGAAAGCCATATGAAGTATAGAAGTGGAAGTTTAAAAGGATATATATAGAAAATGATGATTTATTTTGTTCTATGTAACCAATATTAATTTTATTCTTGTTGTTAACAATTATATAGAACTTGTGAAACTCATATACTCTCTCTGTCCGTCTTTACACCGTTGTCGACTGCTCTCTTGAAAAGAATCCGTGACAGTCAGTCAGACACCCCATCTTTCGCGGCTGCACTTTTCAACTTTTTTTTTCGATACATTTGTACCACTGGCCCTCACTTCACAAACGTTTTAATCACTCTGGTTGAGCAAGTAAGCAACTGAGTATAAGTTATCTGCTTGAAGGCTACTTACTACAAAAGCAATGTCAATGTAACAGTCACAGTCCCGATGCAAGGGGACTGGGATTGGAAGCGGATCAGTCGTTCGGTAGTTTGGTTTTCGTGCCCAGGTTCTTTCCTGGACGACTTTTTCTTAAAAAGTACCTTTTTTTTGGCAACAAATTATATTCGACGACATAGTGAATTGCCAAAAATTACAGTGCTTTTTCCTAGCGCGCTTAATATAATTTTCTTGGCGGGGGGGGGGGGGCGGGGCTATTCATCACTCACTTGAAATTTGTTCAATTGTTCACTTCGTTCGAACTGAGCATTTGGAATTAAGTGAAAAATGAAACATGTTGCAGAAAAATGTTGAATTGACGATATACGATAAGTTGTCAATTAAACATTTTGCAGAAAATTGTTCGATTGCTCAGTTAAAGCAACTGGGCAATCCGACATTTTCCTGATCGTTGATAACATTTGATCTTGTTATTTTAACAATATGCTGAAAAATGTCCAACTTATGGGGCAAAGTTTTCCTTATGTTCATGGCATTTTTAAGCTTCCGTAGATTAGCATTGAGCGTTTTATTGAATTCAACAGACCATATATATCCTGGACTTACTTTAAGCTAGCGAACAGGGTCATCCCACCCAATAGCAAAATTAGTACATAAATAAACCAAATTGAAGCTGGCGAACGTTGTACAGTTGTTGTATTAGGCATTTTTTTTTACAGTATTCAAAATCTTACGAAGTTTTGTACGGTGGAGTATAAGGATCGCGAGATACAATTTCTGAAAGTGGCAAGGAAAACGTAAAATATGACTGATTAAAGGTCAATTTGAACCGAAATTTTTAGGTCATTCATAATCACAACAATATATGAATAGGCCTATCGTCAGTTTTACCAAGATTGGGGAGTGAGACACCCCCCACATCCTGAATTACCAGGGTTGGGAGTTTCTGTGCCATTGTCTGTGTGAAAGTTCTCTGGCAGGAAGTTCATGTCCAGGGGCTGGTGTTGTCTAACACCAGTTATCACTGTCTGTTCTTCAAGGAAACTGCACAGTACACAAGAGTCTTTAAGATGTATTTTCATACAATTTCGAGGCCTTATACTACACTTAACACAATTTGATGGACGGACAAAGTATGTGCCAAGTGAGAGACATTGCTTTTTACATGAAAAAAAGTGTGGCTCATTATGAAATGTAATTATTAACACAGCATAATGGAAAAAGAATGGAACAGTAAATACCATTGTGCAAATCAGGATGTGCAAGTTAAATTGTTCACAAACTGGGAAGTCTGCATAAACATAGCTCCTTTATTTTGTGATGTTTTCTTCATTTCGACGAAAATGATACTTGTTCGTCTACCATGGTTGAAATCAAAACCAGAGTCATGAAGAAAACCAGAGATACTACATATGAATAAACAATAAAGATGTGACAGGAACAAATTGGTCTTCTCTATTGATTCCAGCAACATTCGACTTAATAATAAGGTTAGTCAATTTAGTTGCTGCATTTCGTGTACTGGTGTAAAGGTATAGACGAAAATCAATGAAACAGGAGTGTGTAGGTGTTTGAACTTTATTTCATCTAAGAAACTACTGTACTGAAGAAAAACATTTCAGATAATTACATAAAAAGGAAGTTTTTGGACACATTTTGCTAAATGCAAGTTGATAGATTTGATACATCATGCAAATATAATATTACTTATATTGTAGCTGGTACTATCAAAACATCATTACTTATATTTTACTGTGTAGACCTCTTTATCTGTGTTCAGTAGCTAGTACCATCAAAACATCATTACTTATATTTTACTGTGTAGACCTATTAGTATCTGTATGCAGTAGCTGGTACCATCAAAACATCATTTTTTATATTTTACTGTCTTCACCTCTTTATCTGTGTACCATAAAAACACTGTTACTTAAGGTTTACTGTATAGACCTCTTTATTTTTGTACAGTAGATGGTACCATCAAAACACCATTACTTATAGTTTATTGTATAGACCTCTTTCTGTCTGTGTTCAGTAGCTGGAACCATCTAAACATCATTACTTAAATTTTACATTTTAGACCTCTTTCTGTCTGTGTTCAGTAGCTGGTACCATCTAAACATAATTTTTTATATTTTACTGTGTTCACCTCTTTATCTGTGTACCATAAAAACACTGTTACTTATGGTTTACTGATGTATAGACCTCTTTATTTCTGTTCAGTAGCTGGTACCATCAAAACACCATTATTTATAGTTTACTGTATAGACCTCTTTCTGTCTGTGTTCAGTAGCTGGTACCATCAAAACCTCATTACTTATAGTATACTGTGTAGACCTCTTTCTGTCTGTTCAGTAGCTGCTACCATCAAAACATCATTACTTATATTTGACTGTGTAGACCTCTTTATTTGTGTTCAGTAGCTGGTACCATCAAAACACCATTACTTATAGTTTACTGTATAGACCTCTTTCTGTCTGTGTTCAGTAGCTGGTACCATCAAAACATCATTACTTATAGTATACTGTGTAGACCTCTTTCTGTCTGTTCAGTAGCTGCTACCATCAAAACATCATTACTTATATTTGACTGTGTAGACCTCTTTATTTGTGTTCAGTAGCTGGTACCATGAAAGCACCATTACTTATATTTTACTGTTTAGACCTATTTATCTGTGTGCAGTAGCTGGTACCAAGAAAACATAATCAACATCATTACAAAACATCATTACACAGACAGAACGGGGTATATACAGTAAAATAGAAGTGATGCAGTTTTGATGGTACCAGCTACTGAACACAAATAAACTTTACTTTTAATGCCATTCCTCTTCCCTGTCTCTAGCCCTCAGTTGGGCTTTTCGAACCTCGTTCATTACTTTGTTATGAACCGTTTTCCAATCATACTTGATATCTGGGTGACTTTCCAGGAAAGCCAGTACTTCATTCCGACCTGAAAATGCAACAAAAATAGTAAATGCATAGTTAGATTACTGCACATTTGGTAATACTCTGATTAAAGGACATAGTTTAATGAAAGTTTTGGTGTTAGTATATACAACGCAAACTATTTAAAGGAATTGCACCTGCGTCGATGGGTCCCGGCGCTGTTTAGCAACAGAGAACCGCATAGTAGTACTCCAAACAGGGTGGTGCGTGTCATTTGCTCCGCTCCGATTGAGTTGCCACCTGTTGACCTGTCACAGCCGGCCCTCGTTCACAGTTCGTTGCGGGATAGGGCCTTGAATGCAATTTTTGTCCAGGGACGTCATTCTGCCGAAGTATGGCGTTCGGTGC
>JAIPMN010019161.1:4482-19492 GCA_020650975.1 Apostichopus californicus
TTGATTTCCATAGAATGCAGCGTGGGTAAAACCCATAAAGCTTCCTTGCATAACTGAAGGCTGTAGTGAAACTAAGATTAAAACCGCTCTTCCGTACCCCCTCCCCCTCTTTTTTTTGGCATTCTAGTTCATTTAGAAGGTTAGTCCATAACTGTTAAAATGATATATTTTGCAAAGTCTCAACGATACTTAGTTGCTAGAAAAGACGAAAATGTAAATACTGTTAGTTTCATTCACTCTAGACACAGACATGCAGACAATCAGTTTGGATTTACCTCTTAAAAGAATGAGTCACAATTTACAAAAGTTGATGAACCAGTCAACATCCATTCATCAACAATAACCATTGCCATACAAGTACACATCAACATTTAGTTCACCAAGTCATTTCCTAGAAGGGCATAAGGATGTTAGAACACTTATCAATTATAACAACTTCACTTTAATTTCATCTCTTTAAGCATATTTATTTGGTTTTGAATTTTTCCCCATACAAGACTGTATTTATAATAAAACATTCATTGGGGGGGGGGGGAGGGGAAGAAGTGATTTTTTTTTCTTCTCTGATCTATTATTCACCAATTTGCCTATTACAGTAAATTCTACAGATTTGTGACTAAAGAACTGAACAAGTGCTCATTATTGTACAGTTTTCTATTAAATGCAGCAATCATATTGACAAGTTGAACTGCAATGACCTTTAGGCCACCCTAGCTAGAAACCTGAGATACTAGGTTTCACTTAAGACCTTATATACATTATTATCTGTCTTCAACAAAATAAATATTACAAATTAGTAATGATAGATACATACATTTATACATTCACAGGCGTACATACTTACTTACACACATACCCATGTTGAGTTACACAGTGGCGTAGGAAGGTACTTTTGAGTGGGGGGCTGAAGACTGGAGTTTTTTATTTGCATTTCCAGGTGGCCTCAGATGCAATTTGGTGCAATATAGCACACTTCAACACCCACTCCATTTTGTAAACAATTTTGCATTTTCACCTGGCCTTAGATGCAATTTGGTGCTCCAAATGGGATTTTTTTTTCTCATTTGGAAATGAAAAAGGGGTTTTCTGACTTGCGGAGCGGGGGGGGGGGCGGAATGATACTTCTGCCCCCCTTATTTTTCACTGGGGGGCTGGCACCCCACCAGTACCCCCGGTTCCTACGCCCTTGTAGTTACATACATTGAAGAAACAAAGGCTGTGTCATTAATGTTACATACCATATAGATTGAATATGCTAACATATACAACAATGCTAGAATACAACTACGACGCAGGGAGGGGGCGGGAGTAGGGGGGGAGAGGGGTGTGGAGGAGGTTCAGGAGCAATAGGATTGCCAGCACCTGTTTGTTCTAACCTGGGCAAGAGAACAATTTCATTGAAAAGTTTAAAATTGGAATACTGAAGTGATATTAGATTCACACTTCCCAAATGTTTCATCACTCTACCCTTTCCGATAGCATTAAAGAGAGGTAATTAAAGCATATAGAATAACAACTCAAGTTTGATGTAGCCTTATGTTTTGTACTAAGCCATCATGACGTTGAATGAGACATGACATTGAATGACATGAGACATGACATTGCATTGAATGAACCAAATCACATTCATTTGTTACCAAATTAGGAAGAGGATTATCTGATACTGACAACATTAACAACATTAATTTACTGAATTTTCTATTTGACAACCAAGACAGGCAAACTTTATAACACATCAGTCATCAGAATATAAAACATCAGAAAATAGAATGTAATGACATGTCACCATGGTAACTTTAACATATATATATATATATATATATATATACATAATTGAAATCGTAGTGAGTTGGAAAATCAAGAACAGTGAAAAAACTTCCAGCCTCCATCAAGATTCGAACACGGGCCTCCCGGTTTATATGCAGACACCCTAACCACTATATATATATATGAATATATATATGAATATATATATATATATATATATATATTTACTGGATCAAGTTTGGTCTTCATCTTGCTAAATCAGTTATTTATAGAAGAGGAAGGAAGAATGGACTTCCCGTTTGATTTCATTTACATAAGTATATCATGAACAGAACTAACATTATATATTTTACAAAAAACAGACATAATTTGCTGACTTGGTGTCTCCTTGTGTATAAACTAGATACCATCCAGTAAATTCTCAGCCATGTAGATTTTTTTTGACTAAAATTCCACTAAAAAGGAAGACTTTTTTTTTGTATTCTTTCAAAGATTTTTTTTATAATTCACAGATTGCTCACTAAAAATACATGGTAGTCAAAACTTTGTTGACAGCTGTTATATTCAGCTATTGTATTTACTGAAAAATCCCCCAAGTATCTCAAATTATCGTTATTGCTTGCTTAACCTATTGAATTAGTTTAAAATGTGCTTTACTCTTAAATTTTTATTGTAAAAAAATAAAATTGGTTAAATATTTTAGAGACTCTGGGAGCAATAACACCACCGATTCATGCAGTCAAAGGAGACTTGACATCAATGGTGGATGTATATTGTATAAAAATGTCTTGTATAATTGAGTTACTACTATATTCACCATTTTTAATTTGTGAATAGTACTCAGTGGTGTGTGCAAGGTGGTGGTATGGGGGGGGGGGGGTGGGTTGGGGAGAATGGCCACTCAACTTCCATTTGCAGTCAGGGTATATGTTTCAATCGAGGGATTTCTGAAGTTTAACCCCAGGGAATAATTAGAACACTCCTGGGGGGGGGGGGGGGTGTACAACCCCTTTTGAACTATACACACAAAAATCTATAGTACTCATTAGCACAATCTCGCATTTGGGGTTAATTTTAGACCAAATTTATTGTCTAAATATGCCTTCTTTTCATTTCTGTTTTTCTGGGGGAGGACACCAGCAGAATTTAGCCCCCCTTCTCCCCCACCTTTGAAATCCTGTGCACGTCATTGATGGTACTCTTCAAAATGGTCAATGCCGTCTTAACGAATTGTTTTGAGCCTCGTCAAAGATCTTTTCAACATTGGTTGCTTTATCTTTGGTTTGGTTCGAAACAGTTCGGCTTCACTAGCTGCTGTCGGGAGTCGAGTCTTGTAGATTTCAGGATAAGCTTTCTGAAACTAAAAAAACAAAAGAGAAGAAGAAAGAAGTGTAAATAGGTACTAATAAAAGCAAAAAAAAAGTCTGGAAACTTATCCATTTAAACTGATTTAAGACTGCAGTACTTCTCAGGACTTGTAGTCAGATTATGAGAATTCCAAGACCAATTGAAAGTTTTAAATATTAAACATACAATTAGCAGTCCATATTAACTTTCGTTTAATGTGCTTGATTCCAACGATTGGCACACTCCTGACTCGGCTTTTTGAAGTATTGCTTACCACTTTTAGCCTCTTTTTCTTTGCCTTGACTTCCATGTTCTTATCGGCAATTATCGTCTCCAACAAGTCACTCATGGCCTTCTGAGATGTCGTCTGAATATCATTTTGATATTCTTCCTTGGTGATCTGTTTACAGTACACAACTGAGGAACCAGCTTTTGCATTATACTGAAAATGAAAGTGTAAACGCATCAGTAAGTTTTGTAGGTGATATTAATATGATACAGTTATAATGAATCAAACTGACTTTCCGTATCCACAACTGTGTCCAGCAATTTTGCAAATTTTATGGAAGTGTAGCTAATAGGAACCAAAGATCTGCATTGTTTCGGGATATTTGAAGGGGATTAGCTTAATTTAGGAGGTTAGTAATCCATTAGTATAAATATAAACATTTGCCTCCAGCCAAACCTCATCGGCAAAATTTCGTATTACAGCATGATACTTTTGCACAGTGAAAACAACATATATGGAGTTGTAAATTCATTGTGATTCAAACCATTACTGCCTTCAAATGGTTTCAAGTGCACCTCAACGCATGCAATTCATAAGTACTTCAAACAAAACTTTGAGAATTCCTTCATGTTTTAGCTGCACTTTAATTTGGTGGCCAATTTTTGTCCAAACCTATCAACTAATACCATGCAAATATTATATTGCAATTGATCAGCATCCCAGATGGGTTTCTTTTCTTGACCAAATGAAGGTTAAGTTTGAAAGTAATGACTGAATTTTATTTGATCCTGAACATATTTCACCACCAGTACATTGTGGTCTCACTAAACAAATAGAAAATGATATATATATATATCTGATGCTTGAAGCTGATCAATTAGCATAAAAAGAAAGTGGCCAGCATCTTTCGGGCAAAACTTCATATTCATTGCATTTGTTATTCCAAACATTGGCAGCTAAACACACATTTAAAAAGATCAGTTTCCAAGGATAAATCAACTAGCAATTTATAGACATTGTGATAAAGTAATTAGGTTTAAATGCAGTCCTACCTGTGAACCCTGTTCTAAGTTTGCTCTTTCACTGACATTAGCCGTCAGAGCAGCGGATGGGGCAAGTATCGTGTTGAAGTTATCCAGGAGGTATGACACGATTCGGTTGGCGTATGCTTCGTCGAAATCCACCTCCGATTCGGTTCTCAGGATGCAACGTGTGAATGTATGTAAGAGCTGCATTTAGAAGCAAAAATAATTTAAATATAACGAAAAGTGTCTAACAAGGAAAATTAACCAGAGATTAAGAATGTCGAAGAATGTTTTCATGGTTGATTATATTAGTACATAATATGCATCACACATTAAATACCAACTGTGGAAGAATATTAAGGGATAAATAATCTGTTTTTCTAATGACATAAAATAAAATATATTTAAACTACTGTTTCTTAATTTTTTAATATTTTACGCTATTCTTATGACAATAATAGAAATTTGAAAACTCTGGATCCATTTACAAATGCAGCCAAATATTTGCATATGTACAGATTATGGACTGTACAATTTTGAGTACTTAGCAATTTACATCACATACAGTATAAACCTACTGTACACTTTGTATATAATCCATACATTCTACTGAACATACCTAATTTAGGTATCTGGAAGTGAATATATTCCATAATTCACATTGTTGAGGTAACAGTGCCATGGCTACCTCACAAAGCAGAAATCAGCATGCTGTTATTGATGAGCTCTCATTTTCTGAACCTAACCCCAATCCTAATCTGATCATCAAGAGGGTGTAGCATCATAAACCAATCAGTGATAAGTATAATTGAGTAACTCACCAAGTCTCTCTTGGACTCCTGGGGGTACAGTTGCAGCTCCTCGTTCCTCTCCACTTTACTCATCATCTTGAAAAGAAGATGAAGTTTCCGTCTGTTTGGTGGTGGCAGCAACAGGAGCGCCAACCTCATAGCTTCTTCACAGTAAGACTTATTTGCTTCTAACTGAAGGCCTGATAAAAATGGAAACAATTCAGAATAAAATATCAAACGGTGAGAAAAATATTATCAAAGATGCATGGAACATTACTGGAGAGTTTGCCATTTAAAATTAGTAGATTTGTGAATCGTTCCCTCTCGTATATACTATGATATTAAGATGGAATGTGGCAGAGTTTTGATACATTACAATGTCACAAACCTGCTGATATGTTTGTACCTCTTCATATCTTCCAATCTCATTTTTCCTTAACCTTCATGTGGCTTGGCTGAAAATTAGCTAACCTGCTTAAATGTTTTAGAAAATACCATTAATTAATCGTTAACTTTTTTTTATGTTTTAAATTATTAATGGTTGTAAAATAATAATTATTATATCACTTCATACTTGCTAATTGTGACAGTATTAGTTATAGAATAGATGAAACTACTAGGAAATATGGTCGTGAGACCGGAGAAATGCCGCACGTAAGAAACCATGCTTAGGTCACGTCAGACATACAGTATGTATATAGGTTATGTGCAACAAATGTCAGAGACAGTATTTGAAAATATTATTAGGGAATGATGAGGCCAGCAAGCTTTAGAATAATGATTACTTCTGGAAAAAAAACACACCGTGGATTGGAACCTGTATATGGCAGTCAGTTGGGTACCCGAAGTTAAGCTTTGCATATGAGACATACCTAATTAATCTTAACCAGGTAGACATAAGGCAAGAAACACAGTGGAACCTGTACATGGCAGTCGGTCTGCTACCCGAACGTTAGCTTTGTATATATGACATACCTAATTAATCTCAACCAGGTAGAATTAAGCCATCCCGAATCCATATCAGAAGGTGCATGTATGAATGTTTGATAAGCTATTGTTATTAGTTCTAGACACCATTGCTACAGTGCATAGTGTTGTTATTACCAATGCAATCTGCTATATTACCATGCAGTCGGTGGGGGTATGTACAAACTACCAGGAGAAAAAAGGTCCTGCAGGCAAACCCACTTTTCTTTTTACAACTGATCCTTAGAACTTTTCAACAGCATTACCCACATATTAAATACAAGACCTATATAAAATAGAAATGTGATTTCCTGACTTTAGCACAAATTTAAATTTTGGGTAACAGTGGATTTAAATATTGGTTATATTCCATATAATTATCCGAATATATTATAACACAAGAACATTTGAAATTCTCAAACTTAGAAACATTGTGACTTTCTGATTTTAGCACAAATTTAAATTTTTTGGTAACAGTGGATTTAAATAATTGGTTTTATTCCATATAATTATCCAAAAATATTATAACAAAAGAACATTTGAAATTCTCAATTTTCAAAATTTTCCGTTGGTATTGTAAAAGGTTGTAATATGCCCCTAAATTGTCCTATTAAGATATGAATAAACCCTGGGCAGAGGCTAGGATGGAACTATTAGAACCACTAACCTGTATGCATTTACCTACGCCGCAAGCTTTTTAATTTTGCTATAGATATCACCATTTTTTTCCCCTCTCTCTCTCGTATAGACTGAAAGATACTTCTGGAAACCAGTTATTATTTCTGCTTTACCTTTATCTGAGCATCCCTTCACCATGCAAGCAGAAATTACCAAACATTAATAAGCAATTACAAAACTAACTTAACAGGCAGGTAACAAATTAATTTAACAGCAAGCAGGAAATTGGAACAAGGAAAACCGGTCATACTCATACTAATCTCTTTTCTAGTTCACTGTTCATCATTCAGATAATCTGAGTTAATCCAGTAATCTGAGTATATTTATTTCTCAAGAACCATCGACAAAGCCGACTAATTTAAAGGACATGCCTCCTGGGTCAATCCATGGATAACAAAATCAACAAGATTTTTGGCCAATTCCAATTGGACATCATCTAAGATTTAGCTGATATTGATATAAATGTGTTCCCACAATGTTTCAAAACAAAGAAAAATGGACCAAAAATGTTACAATTTGGTTGTTAGGATAAAAGCCACAACATACAGTAGCAACCAAAGTTAAGCATTGATGGTCGTCTAAACAGCTCTTAATTCACCCTGTACTTTTTTCATCACATTAAGGAGTAAATGTTGTCTTAACTTATATAGATGTTGTGAAAGTTCTATTGCCAGTCTTTCAATTTAGCCGAGGGGGTTCCAAACTTTTTAGCTTCATGTCACTATTTCATGCCTTCTACCTAACAGAATAGCACTGTAACTGTAATGCAATAATGTTGAACTTTTAGTCTCTGATCCAAAGCGAGTCATGATCCCACCATTTAGTTTGTTGCAGTAATCATAATTTTCAGACTATGAGAGAAGCAATCTACTTATAAAATATTTATATATATATTTAGAAATATATAAATTTTGTAATTTTATCATTATATATTGTTATATAATATTTTTTTATTATATATTTTTATATTTATATTTTAAGCTTACACCACAGACTGAACGTAAGAACAGCATATCATAGAGTTGATGATATTTCTTTGCTAATCTTTTTAATGATAATAAATTTAATTAATGAAATTTAATTAGGCCTCATCAGCACACCTCAACGTGTGAATCAAAGAGAGTAAACTAAAATATATACGTCATCATTTTACTATTCAGTGGGTGAAACTAATCTAAAATGGCATTCATAAAGTCCCTAATGAAGAGATCTTTGAAAAGGAGTTCACTATGTGACCTGGAAACTATGGCATTTAAGGACTCTCTTTCAAGAAACCTGGCACATTGACAATTTTCATTTATCAGTTTTTGAAAGGTTTTTCGATGAAAATTTCAACCTAATGAGCGACCCTACATTTTATACCTTAAGCAAACCTTGGTATAAGATGGATTAAAGTGATAAAGAATTTGAATAACTTGGTGTTAATTTTTTTCACATTTTCTAAACTTAGAGTCTCACATGTAATATAATATTTTGTAACATTTAACAGTTATCTTTCATAACTGAAAGTATCAGGTGTACAGGTGAGATTGAAGCCTTCAGGCTAAATTGGTAAAAGTGTCACTCAAGCATGATGGGTGCCGTGTGGTTGGAGCTTTTGTGCCATGTAGAGCCGTCTACATAATTAAAATGCAAAGTTAGCGACTTGTCGCAGATGTGTCGACCGATGAGAAACAGACGGAATGGAAAGCATGTGTTAAAAGAACGTTTTGGTGATTTCAGAGTGAAACTATGCAAGATGCAGAGGAAAGGAAAAAGTGTATAGGAATTGTTCATAATGTCAAGCACACAGTGGAAGAACAGAACAAGCATGATGTGTGCGGTGAACAGATTTGATGAATGTCAGCACGCTAGGCGGTCTATTCTTACTTGGGACGTCTTCTCTCTCCGAGGTCTCTCCGTCGACGTATATCGGCGTCGAAGAACGGAGCTCCACGGAGCTGACGCTCCTGCCACGGAGGAACGCTTTCCCTGAAAGAGAGCTTTGAGAATCTTGGAAGAAAGTTGGAGAAGAATTTGTATTGTTTGGATTGGATCTGACTAACTCTGAAACGGAGAGAGTGGCTCTCAACGGGGCAGGATAGGGAGGTGAGACTCTCTTGTCCCTCTGTCCCTGCGTTCGGTCATCCGAAGGGCAGCTATCGCTCGGTGACTGCGTCATTGTGAGAGATGTCGAGCTGACCTCAGTCGAGATTAGAGGCTGGGTTTGCGGAGAGAGACTTTTGCTTCGCTTCTGCGTCTCCTGGAATGTCGAAGCTATGACATCCGGTACCGATCCGCCCAGTCCCTTCTTGGAGCCGGCTCCTCGCTTTCCGATCAACTTGTGGAAGAGATCTGATGCAGAACCAAACTTTTTTGAAAGTCTAAAGCTTCTTCTACTCTCAGTACGACCTAGTCCTCTGGGTTCCGATGGAATCGACTCTTTTCGACGGTAGTTCTCTCCTGGTGAATAATTCTCCCCCTCCAAGAACTGAGCTACATTTTCATATTCATTTTTCTGAGGTGAATAACCTGCGAAGGATCTCGGCCTTCCATTACTCAAGAAGTGATCGTCAGAGGCAGAACCTTCTGTTCTTTTCTGCATGGACTGAATTCTCAAACTTTGTGCCCTGGATACCTTTGCTGTCGATCTATGCATCTTTTTGAGATAGATGTTGTTAGACTGACGAGTTTGATCGACGCCATCTTCCTTTCCCGTGACTGCGGTGTGCAGATGACTGACACTTCGGCTTTTCGTGATGCAAAAGATACGTTCCTGGCTTCCAAAGTGACGCTTATTTTCTTTGCAGATGTCTTGCCTTCTCCCACTGTTGGTTGTACCTGATCCATTCCGAGTATATTTGCCAGGTTTGGAGGGTAAAGGGTCCTTTGCCTTCGAAGTGGATGCTGTAGGTTTTACTGTACCATCATCTCGTCCTTTGCCTAACACTATATATATGTAATATTGAGCAAAACAAGTGTGAAAACATAAATCGGTGCTCGAAAGAAAAAAAATAAATACATGTTTACAGCCGGCCGACATGCTTCATCAAAATGAATTTAGAATGGCGGTGTTTATATCATGCAAGCCAGGAAAGGAATACAAGAGAAATGGCACAAAATGAATTAGTGGTATATAGTGTAGTATGAACTGAAAGGGATAACAGAGACTGTAGGATTTATATATATATACAGAACACAGAGATTGCGAAACCAGACACACTGACAATTCCCAGCTTAATAGCATGTTTCATTGTTGAATTCATATATAATGTCATCTTGGACTACAGAAACAGCTCAATTTTCTGTTTTGTTTTGTTTTTTAAATTGAAATGATTGTATTTATCACCCTGGGAAATAATTAAACTGTGTAGCAGGATGTTTTGTTACAGTATGTTTGTTGTACAATATGTTTCATCACAACCTAACAATGATTTCAGTAACCGTATGTACAGTCGGGTGAACTCATTTCATAAGCTAAATATTTTACACAGTTTTATGTGTTGTCCATGTATGACATCCCAAATTCTTGCACAATGTAATTATCTGAATAAATTTCATCAGGAATGCAAAAAATTCTCAGTAACAGAATGCACTGCCACGAAATTGTAGGAATTGGGCCCATGTGGTTTATGTTTACTACCTCTGTGATTTTTAGACTTTTGAATTTTTTTTGGAAATTTTAGACTTTGTTATCCCTTTAAGGCATTTTCAATGATTCCTGGTGATACATGACGTGCAATAATAACTAACTTTTCATGTTTCTCTGCGTCAAATGAAAAATATTTCTTATATGAAATATATGTCTATAAATATCTATGATGTCATAATAATCAAAATAGGTTTAAAATCACTTTAAACTGTTGAGAGATGCTACTCCTGTTAATTCAAAAGTGACTACAGGTGTCTTTATTAAGCCTAATGTTATTTCCACAGTTGAAGATGTTTGTTAAAGCAATATTATGAAGGCAGATAACAATTTAATATTAAGTTACCGTAAGCTTGGTTAATAAGGTTGTAGAGGTTAAAGGTCATGAGTGGTTCTTGTAGACTTTGAAAGTAGTTGCTGATGGTATGGAAGACATCTTTTTCAAACCCATCATAACTTGGAAGCTCAGAATCTTGGTTTTGCGGCCCTGAAAAAAAGAAGGCAAAAACAATCCAGAGGAGAAGAAGATTGTTTTAGACTGAATTCAAGATGTTGAGAACTCAAAGATGTCACTTTTTAAAATGTGAACAAACAACAATATTTACTTATTCAAAGCCTTAATTAGTCAACATTGTGACAAATTTGCCCTACAAAATATTAAGTGTAGAAGTGTACCCCAGCAGACATTCCCCAAAACTCCACTGACCCTTGTATGTAAGCTTGATTGATAAATTTCAATGGCTTTAAATGTTGTTTAACAGTCTCCTTGAATGAAGATGCAATGTTACCACTGTCTGCCACTGTTTCTGTAGAGCTGATGTAACTCTCATATACGCCACTTTAAGCTGTTCATCAGAGCATTAATAACTTATAAAAAAGATGTTTTCGCTCATTCTTTGCATCATAACTGTACATGTCTTACTAGTTTTGTATTGAAAACAAAAAATAAACCTTTTAATTGTGACCAAATTTGACCTTGAAATGCCCAAAATATTGGTAAAATGTGATGTTTGACGGCGCTGTTCACAGGCATCGTTGGGCATATGACCCTGAAAATGCAGTTTATAGATAGTCCTTATGCTAGTGTACCACCCTCTTAATTGTTTAGGCACCTGTATGCTAATTCTACAAAGTTGTTGTCATTTGTGTGATTTTTGCAATTTTCAAGTCGTACATTTGAGTAGATAACATAAAATACACAAGTTTTTTACTTGAATTTTTAAAAAAAGGGTCAATACACTCCTGAAAAATGGTATTTAAAGGGTGTGAAGACTCACGCAAAAAGAAATGTCTAATGTTGGTTATCTGACCTAGTTTCGAATGAGGTGTAACAGAAGTGTTAGACACCACCATCAATCTCAGAAAATACACACACAGCTTGCTACCGTTGGTAATAGACACTAGTGTACAGTCAGTACATACAGCTGCGGTCAATACCCACAGCAGTGTATAAACGATACAGCGATGGACATCTCAGGTCCAGCTAAAGATAACTATTACTGTCTGCATTTTGTAGCGACACGAAAAAAATGTCACTTGCAAGCAACAGAAAATTAACTTTTTCAGATGGCCGCACGCGGTTTGGGGCGAGTCTTCAATGCCAAAAATTGAGACTGTAAATTTTCCTCAAATTTAGCATTAGAAGACTGGTCACATGTCTTACACAATATCTGCAATATCAGACATAAAATACTTTAAATTTATGCAAAAGATGCAACCAAAAAGTTTTAGAAGATTTTTCGGCCCAATTTCATCCTTTGAGACATGACAAGACAACATATCAATTTCAGGCGATTCTGAGAGGGTCGACGTGGAATCAACCCAAAAATCTGTTGATTAGGCATGGACCCATAAAGCCTTTTCATCCACAAGTGATTGTCAACCTTACACATCAACTTACACTGGGTATGATAAAGATCCACACCTTTCAAATCTATACAGGTTACTTACAGTTAGCGATACACTTCATAGCTGAAAGGACCCAGTGAGGTAGATCTTCTGCTTTATCTGAGATAACGACAACACCGCTGCGACTGAGTTGAGTAGAGTTGTGAACGATAGATTTGCCTTTAATGGTAGTCTCATCGACTACACCTTCTAATGTGAAAAGCCATAACAGCCTCTTTAACCTGTGAAGGAAAATAATAATAACTTCATACCATCATTGCTACATTAGACACCCGCTAGATATACAACACACAAGAACTAACCCTAGTTACTGTATGTACAGGGAATAAATTTGTCCGGTATATCCGCATTGCAAAATGCTATAACATGGGAAAATTGCTGTACAAGTTCAAAGATGTATATAGCAGTTTTTAAACAGGAACCATAGTAATTTTTACCAGACAAATTTCATAGCCTTCAATATTGCTACACAAAATTTGAACATTAAATCATGCCCTGATATACTGTATGTAAGTTTACAGCTCTTTAATGATTTTGTCTTTTCTAAATTCAGGTACAGTAACTTAACTACATAATTTAGCAGTTCCTTTGAAGAGATTTAATTTAATGCACAATGCACATGTATGAAAATACGGTTAGCAGCAGCTCTTCTCAGCTTGTCAACATTGGTTTCACCTTGCCAGGGCTGCAGTCTTCCAAACAGCCTCCGTCTTCTGCGATCTGGCTCTCGATTCATCTCGTCCATGTCCCTTGACCGATGAGACCGATGCCACTGAGGATGAGGAAGTTTGTTTATCCATCTCTCCGAGTGATCTTGATCGCTTTAATACTCCCGGCTTGCTTAGCCTTCTTCTCTGGGAAGGTCCGATTACTTTCTCGTCGGTCTTCTCTCGGTTACCGGATAACAGTTTTGACTTAATATTCCAATTCTCTTCCTCTGCTGCATTCATGAGTTTTGCATTCAGGGAGAGAGGTCGCATGGGACCCCTCGTTCGTGATTTTTTCGGTGAAGGTGTCAGACTCCTCAAATTGTTCTTTCCATGCAAGGCGCTTCTAAGTTTCTTCATAGGACTGAGATGGACAAGTCTGAGGGCAGCAGTGCGGAAAAGAATCAAATCAAATTTCAGGAAAGCAATAATTACTTATCAAACTTTCTATTTAACATTTAACAAAGAAACAAAACCCAAGCATAATCTTTCAGTTCCCATATAATTAACAATATTACTGTAACTGTACCAGCTATGGTTTTCATGTTAAGGACTGCACCACCAGTACTTCAAGTGTTAATGTCTTCAAGTGCTCATTACTATATAGTTTATTTGACACATACGGTAGGGTGGTACAGTCTACAGTAGGTTGCTATATTTGGTGCTCAAATATCGAAGGCTTTAATGCAAGTAAACATATCTGTACTTAGTGGCATTGTTTTGCATTAGCGGCTAAATGTACAATTTCTTTCATTTTGAAAAATATAACAGAAATTAAAGTCAAACCAAATCAAAGACTTGTACTATAGAACCTACATGCTTTACTACTACATTGAGGCATGTGGGAATACTGGTCACCATGTTGGCGAATTTATTACTCTTGATTCGCTGTATTATCAAATGAACTTACTTATAGAGACTACCGTTGTCTTCAAAAGGTTCTTTAGCGCCTCCTTTGAATGGTTTTACACTTTCAATAATTTTGCTTTGTGCAAATTTCTCCAGGAGTTGTATGGCTTGTTCTCTCGTCACCCACGGTCCATAATTTTCATTTGTTTGTAGATAATTGTGTAACCAATCGACAGCCTCGTTAGACATAAAACAATCATCGTAGAAGCGCATTTTCCATCGGTGGCGTTTTGTTGGGATTCCCGAGCGAAAATCACTTACAATTTCATTCCACTGAAATTAGAAAGGAAAATGTGTGAATACAAAATGACGCAAAAAAAACCCACACAATTTATACAGTATGATGGATTACTCTGTAGAACTGTTCAGTGTTCACAATTGAATTCAAATACACATATGTATGTGAAATCTTTGAAATAGTGCAGTGGACAAAACCAGCACATATCATCTTTGCATTTAATTTGCACCTAATTCTTTTAAAAGTCTTTAGCATTTTGTTACTGTATGTACATGTGATAACAGAATACAGATAAGCTATTTTCAGAAAGAGTAGCTGTAGCAATTTGTCTCTGGATGTTAAACCAGAAACTAAACATATCTCAACTGGAAAGAATGCACATTAATGACAGCAAAATCCACACTTGCATAAATGACCAATGCAAGTTGAGCAGCCATGTGAGACTTGCTCTGTCTTGGTACATGTATATATTCACCAGGGTTGTCCAACCTTTTGCAGAGGAGGGCCACATGGAATGATTATGATGAAGGAGGGGCCGCATGAACCCTACGCTCGATTTTTTGCCCGAAGCCCAAGGCAACAAAATGTGAGCACTGCGCGCGGAGCGCACTGATTTATTTTCCTTCCTGATAAAACATGAATAAAGTCCAGCCGCCCCCCTCCCCACCTCCGCTGAGAGAGTGTCACACAAACTGACCTGTATGCAGTTTTTTTGGACCCAGAAGGTTCGAATGATTGATTATATAGCTTAAAATTGTTATCAATAAATCTGCTCACTAAAATTTCGCACCGTAGAGCATCTCTGGCGGGCCGGACG
>JAIPMN010019162.1:0-28997 GCA_020650975.1 Apostichopus californicus
CTTCTTTCTTAACAATATGACTTCTGCAAGTAAGATTTTTAAGAAGTTTTAAGAATTTGTTTGCATAAATCATTCTGGTGAAAAGATATGACTACATCCTGTCATGTTTGGGGTTCATGGCTCACAAGAAATTAATGAAAGGTGGTTAGGATACAATTGTAAGGCTCTCTGTAGGTAGCCTAATATTAGTACATGCATAACTGTGTAGGCTTCATAGTAAACTGTAAGATATGTTTTGGTATTTGAAAGGCCGGGAATTTCATGGGATGGGGTGCCTTCACCTCCCTCCATATTTGAAGAAGTGGTAAACTCTTGTGCATCTGGTGGGGACATGAAGGGGGTAGTCCTTGGATCAGGAATGGCTGCATTAACTACATGCCAGCGTTGCAATTTTCTAATATAGGTTTAAATTCTATTTTAGATGAAAAATTTATTAATTTATACTTGATTTTCTCATTTAATTGAAATAATTCTTATTTCAGATGTTATGCATAAATTAAGTTTTAATGATATTTCTTTTTTAGGTCTCTGGTGATACTTCTGCAGCTGTTCAGTAAATTCAGGAACCCCAAAGCATTCTTCCAGGAGACCAAAATGAGGGAATTATTCTTTCGTGTAAGTCAAGATAGTTATTAAAATGATTGTCAACTATGAAACAGGACAAACTTATATTGAGTTAAATGTGAAGTCCAAATTTAAGTCCCAATTAAAGATGTTTCTTCTAATCAGGCGTTTTTCGTAATATGTAATAGTGCAATTGTAACTGTAACCGTTTTTCAGTCAATGTAAAGTCTAATATCAATCACATGTGTTGTGTGACTTTAGGCCTCTGAAAGCCCAGACAGATCACAACATGGTTCACCAAGGGGAAAAGATCATGAAACAGGGTGCTTGGCTCATTTACCAACTTTTTAAGTCAATGTACAATCAGTTCGGTCAATGCAAAGTATAATCAGCGAACGCCATGGAGTATAATGTCGGGCGATTTCAGGGCTCACAGATTTATGGGTCATGGTTAGTCGGGGGAAAATTGGAACATGATTGGGTTTGAGAAGGAGTAGGAGGGTGCAAGGACATCCGCAGATACAGGAGCTGTTTGCACCGTAGATAAGATCCTCCAAATGTTTTATATCAACAGCTCCTGTCCAGCTCGAATGCCTCGGTGCAGAAGGTCACCCTGGACTGTGTGATGACCTACAAATTCAAATATCTTCAGCCTTACGTGGATCAGTTCTCTGCCCTGATGGAAGACAAGTCTTTCACGGATGCTCTCCTGCTCTTCAACATCGACGAAGAATCTGGCTTGATCGAGGACCATCATCGCGACGGACTCCTGCCTGTTCTCTTCAGGTTTGATAGCTTCTTTGACATTAATTCAGATTCAGAAAGATTTGCAATTATGCTTTGGTAATGACAGATTTGCTGGCATTTTCCAACAGGTATAATAGAGCAGAAAAAGAGATAAATATAAGTTTGTCCTAAGACTGAATTGTTTACACTTGCCAATGGGAGTTCTCCTGTGTTTTCAAGTGAGGGCACTGTAATATCGGTCCTAAGGTAAGTGGTTTATACTGGTTAATATAGATATCAAACTTGAAGTTCATTTTTCTAGATCTGTCAAGATTCACTGAATCACAATTCTGTTTCGTTTCATCTTTCAGAATACTTTACGGCAAAATGCTGAGTCGTGCCGGAGCAGGTCCCCAGGGTAAGAGCGGAGTCAGTTTCCGGAGGTCCCTGATTCTGAGATTCCTAGGTGGATCGAAAGAGGCTGAAATGAAGATATTTCTAGATCTCATCTTTGAACCATTTATGAGTTTGCTGGACGGTAAGTCAACAGTCTGATATATTGGTGTCAATTTGTCATTTATGAGTATGCTGGACGGTAAGTCGGCAGTCTGATATATTGGTGGCATTTTGTCATCGGCCAAGGTTTTTGATTTAAGAAGCTCTATTCCTTACATAACTCTTTGTTTTGTATCTGAGAACTCTCACAAATATGGATCTGCCCTCATAGGTTATTACATCAACTTGCACTTCAAGTTATGTTATCCAATGAAACGCATGGACATCTGTAAAGCGTATCATTTTCTTACACACGATTTATGATCTGATATTTTTCAGAGGACTGCTCCAGCATGTTGAAGAAGTCTCTGGAGGCCTTGGACATTTCTAGCGTCATTCCACTCCGCAGACAATATAGGTAAACTGGCATTGGGAAGGAATCGACATGCAGGGAATTATTTATCCAGTATTCAATGAATGCTATGCAAAATGGTCCAATTGCTATACTAGTTCAAAGATGTATAGCGGTTTATTTTACACAGGAACGACAGTATTTTATAAGAGATGAGAAACTCACAGCTTTCAAAACTGTTGTGCAAATTTGAACTCCAAATTAATCCCTGAAATGCATATGTGACCCATTCCTTTGAACTTAAGGATATGGTGAAAAAATATTACATAACTCAGTTCTTTATACTTAAAAGTGAAAAACACAATGTGACTATATTTAATTTGGGTTTCTTGGAATATGATGTTTTTGAGGGACAAAAGAGGGTTTAACGTTTCATGTTGCTGAGCAAGACCCTTTGAAAGTTTTGTTTTAATCTAGAAAGTGTTTTTATAGTGTTGATCATTCTCTCAGGGATAGTACATATAGAATTGGTAACATGGATAATACACATTAACTATTGTATCATAATATGAACCAATATATTTATCCATAGTACAGTGTAATACACCTATGTAACAGTTAGTATTGTTAGTATGTGTATTACTAACACTGTTATATAGATATCATTAATTATATGGTTTATCATCTTTAGTACATAGTATAGGTAACATGAATAATACACAGTACTATTGTATCATAATATTAACAAAAACAACAACTATATTTATCCATAGTACAATGTGATACACCTATGTAACAGTTAGTATTGTTAGTATGTGTATTAACAGCACTGTTATATAGATATCAACAATTATATGGTTTCTCAGTTTTAGTACATAGTATAGGTAACATAGATAACACACAGTACTATTGTATGATAGTATGAACAGAAACAACAACTATATTTATCTTTAGTACAATGTAATAAAACACCTTTGTAACAGGTAGTATTGTTAGTATGTGTATTAACAATACTGTTATATAGATATCAACAATGATATGGTTTCTCAGTTTTAGTACAGAGTATAGGTAACATGGATAATACACAGTACTATTGTATCATAGTATGAACAGAAACAACTATATTTATCCATAGTACGATGTAATAATACATCTATGTAAACAGGTAGTATTGTTAGTATGTGTACTAACAACACTTTTTATAGATATCAATTGTATTTTCCCCAAGTGTATAACATAATACAATGTAGGTATGGTAAACTTAAAACAAGAATTTTAGAATGAATTAAAAAATGTTCAATTTTTGTGTCTGATTACTTTTAGCATCTTGGAGACGTGTGGGATACTGTTCAGTAGAGTGGGACATCTGATTGGTTCTTATAATTCCACCATTCTGCATATATTAATCTCCATGGCAGCAAACTATAACAGTCTCTTGGAAAAGAGAGATGAGGTAAGCAAATGTAACTGCTGTTTATCGATAATAGGGGGGGCGGGGGGGGGTCAAAATTTAGGGGGTTGACTTCCCACTTGCTGCATTTGATGGACAAACAATATTGCACTTAGTATTGACTTTGTCACAGTCTGATATTTAGCATTATTCATAAAAATTGCAAAAATAGAGAAGTGGGAGGTGTGAGGGACTTTGACACTTGTTGATGGAAATGATCAAATAAAGCTGCACTTTGTATCTATATGCGTCACGGACAAATCATGCTGGAATATAGTTCACATGGAAGTTAAAGACTGGAGTGTAAGGTAAAGCCTAATATATACATATATATATATTTATTTATATATATTTATTTATTGTAAAAAAGAAATTGACATGTGCAACTTAGTGGCTGAATGTTACAAGACAATGTACCCTTTCAAACAGCAAAAGTCATATATTGCCACGTAATAGTATAAAACCAGCAATCTGACATCATCTTTATTTTTCAGTTACAACCTCATGCCATAAAGCAGTTGAAGAACCTGCGACAGAGTGTGGTTAATCGGCTGGAACAGTTCTCTGAGGTCTACGATGAGTACCCGTATACCTCCGATGAGATTGACAGTCTGTTTGAAGGTGTGGTCTGGCCGCAGCTGGACAGGCTTCCGAATGAGGGACTGGCTGGTCCCACACCGTTATTGAAACTATTCCATCAGTGGAGCAAGCAGCCCAGGTTAGTGGAAATGAATATATATATAAATATAGACCTCTGATGATGTAGATAGTCCAGCCTAGGCTGCACAAGCTCCCAAGTACTAGCTAGCCCTAAATCATTTGTTTGCAATTAGTTTATCAATTGAGCAAGCAGTCCAGGTTTGGTGGATTTGTGGAGATTGTAAGGTGACATTACATGCCTAAGGCAATTAACTTCCATTCTAAGGGGGACAGGTTCTAGTTCTGGCTGGGACCATCACGTTGTGTCCTTAGGCAAGGCCACTTAATGAGCACTATTGCTGATTGTCACCCGTTGGGGGAACTACAAGGTAACATGTAAATATAGTTGCATGTGGACTGGATTGTTACTGCTCACTATGGGATGTCTCGCAAAGTTGTTGGAGTGAGCATGCAAGGTCAGCCATCTTTAACCTTTAACTCATCACAGTCGTTTTTTAAAATTCAGATCAATTTTCAAATCGTTCCGCAATGCTCTGCAATTTGTTTTTTCATTTTACACAGAGGGTTATTAAGTAAGGTTTTGTTATTTAAATGATTCTACCCCTGTAGCACATATTTGTGACTGTTACGGTTGCATAAAAGTTTGGTGTCTTTGTCTAAACTTTCCTCACTTTTATCCCACGCGACCATCTTCTCAAGGTTGCACATTCTACTCGCAAAGCATCACCCGAGTCAAGCAGACCTGTATCCTATCCCAGGATGCATTGCACTGCTATCCTCCAGTCTCGCTGCTCCAACGGTGGTTGCCATGGTGATGGAGGTCATCTACAACTTGCTCAATTTGGAAGAGTCTGACCCGAGTGAAGATGATGATGTCGCCGCCCTTCCTGTGAATGATGTCATACCTATGTCAGAGGTCAAAGTACCCAGTGAAGACGGTAAATTTTATAGATGGTCTTGATAATTTGATACATTTCTAGGTGACTATTTCTGGAGAATTTTCTCGTTGTCAAGGCTGAAGTATTACGTACTATTTCAGTTTCTTTCATAGTTAAAAGCTGTGTAATATAGGTCGACATATGATTGGTTACCCTGAGTCTAACAGAGAATGCTATGTGGTTACAATAATTAGAAGGGGGAGGGTTGTAATAATTGTGACATGCCATCATCAGATGATGTTATAATATAGTGGAACTATGTTGTAGATGTATTTGTGGAAGGCTGGTTTCCCTGTCTTAGTGTAGTAACATAGCAGTGTTCTTAGTTTGGCATGTTGCAAATACTTTGGTTTGTAAAATATCAGAAGATCTTTGTAATAATGCAAGAGTTAATAGAACATTCACAGACCAGATAGGAATAAGTAAAGATAATTTTTTAATAATAAATACTAATTTCATTGCATCCAGTTATGAATTTCCCATCTATGGATCTCACAGGCCTGTGTCATATTTTTGGTCAATTTCTTTATTAATTGGTTTCTTTGTCTTTTACCAGTTGTGGCATCGTTAGGAATCCGTCTGATTCATCCATTTGTATCTCCAATCCTGCAATACCTAAAAACTGCTGTGAAGCCGAGGAAAACAAGATTTGAACTTCCTCTGAAGGAGATTAATCTGCTCTCAAAGTAAGTAGGAAAGGAAAAAATGAGCAATACAGTTTATAAACATATTGTGAGAAACTGTCTCCCCTTGGAGATGGTGGAACAAGAAATACATCAACACTAAAGATATCAACCTAAATGTTGGCAGGCATAAAGGTACTCCAAGCAGCAGCCTAAGCTTAAATCTTGCAAACAACATTCCAACACTATAAAGAGTATTTCTGTGATAGTTAAACAATTATGTCTTCTGTAGCAGACAGACTTTACTACTCTAGTATCTTCAAGATATCTTAAACGTTCTGAGTTTACGTAGTTTTATTGAGCAATACAGTTTAAAAACATATTTTGTGAAGCTGTGCATTAATATCCACTCCCTGTGGCTTCCATGGAACAATAGAAAAACATCAACACTGAAGATAGCAACCTAAATGTTGGCAGGCATAATGGTACTCCAAACAGCAGCCTAAGCTTAAATCTTGCAATGAACATTCCAACACTGTAAAGAGTATTCTGTGATAGTAAAGCAATTATGTCTTCTGTAGCAGACAGACTCTACTACTCTAGTGTTTTTAACCATTCTTAAACATTCTGATTTGTTGTAGTTTTATTTTTCTTTCCTTATCTTTCCTACTACAGGTTATCGTTATTTGTTGAGGATCCAGTTCAAAGCTCCAACCTTATTTCTCTTCTTCTTCCATACCTGGAGAAAACCAAAGACAAGCATGAGGTGAGTCAGCTTTATTACCATGGCAACAAAGAATTGTACCATAATAATAATAAAATTTAGCAGCATCAACCTTTGTACATGGGATGGCTAAACTCTATTCATGTCTGAAAGACATTTATTGTTTTAGAATCAGGGCATCCACGATACCGACCTAACTTAAAAGTCTATCATATGCAAGACGTTCAACGTTCTCTATCATATGCAAGACGTTCAAAGTCTTGCAAGTTGTTTGTGGTTCAAGAATAAAGGTTTATAGAAATTTCATAACAGTTTCAAAGGTTGCAGATCAATATTTCAGTTATTCAGTATTTCAGTTACTACTTTGCTCTAGGTGATACAAATCTTGCTGGATAATATACTATTTTTCATTATATATATTTTTTTTTAGAACATTGAGGTGGATATTCTCAATACAGTGAAGAACCTTGTGGTATACGTAGATGATGCGTCTCAATTTATCAAGTAAGTTAATTGGTTTATACTGAAGCCTATCCAATTTAGTTATCATGGTCTAGTAATTACATTTACGATAAATAAACATGACCCAGAACTGAATAGAAATGTTATTGATTACTATCTTGTTACTGATTGCATTCCTTACAGTACATGTGAGCAAATGGTATTACTTCTTATAAAATGTAATTTAGAAGTGCAACAATTCAAACACATGAACAAAGGTGCTATTACAAAAGAATTAATAAAAAAATAAGCCTGTCCCAGGGCCTGCTGCAAATTTTCTGTGGCCAGGGTTCCAAAAGCCATTTGTGGAGCCTGTGGAACCTAATTATATTGGAGTGAATTTTATATAAACTGATTAGAAATCAGTAAAAATTGGAAGGCCTGATAATTCGATCCTAGCAGGATCTTCTTAAGAGACTAAGTGGGTTAGCACCGGGTTTGCACCCAGTTAAGCACCTGATTAGCCTCTGAAGAAGATCCTGCTAGGATCGAAACATCAGGCTCTCTAACTTTTTACATATTTAACTACACAGGCTTTTTGCAGAAGACAAACAGTTTGCTAACTGTTTCTTCACTGTTTGATCATAAACCAACTAATGCAATGAATTACATTGAATGACCGAAAGGAAAATGTATAATATATAGAGTTTATGATGTATTTATATAGGGTTTTAAACCTGCTTGTGATAGTAAGAGATGGAGAATGTAGCTGTAGCTTTTTGAGATCCCTAATTTTCTGTGTAATGCAGTGGTATTCCACTTTACTTTGAGAGTAGGTACACCATGTACCGTTAGAGTCGGTGAAGAGGGTTCACTGTGGTATGCAATATTGATTTCATACCCATCCCTAACTTACAGTGTTTTCACAAGAACTTTTGAGACATTTCTGATTTGCAATAATTGATCAGAGATAATGAAACATTTGAATTTCACTGTCTTTTGTGGTGTGAAGTTAATAATAATTATATAAGAGCTGATAGTTTAGACTGCATTAGTGTAATCTGAAACTATTAGACAAAGGATGTTATAAGTTGTAGGTGTACGGCAGGGGAAAGTGCAATAAAGAAGTTTTCTTATGGTGCAGTAGAGAATTACTTTTAAAGGCCAAAACCAAAACAAAAGAGGCAACTGCAGAATATTCCTCAATTAATTCCATAATTTTAAATATATTCATTCAAACGTATTGTAAAATAATTTCAATAAAGACTGATTTTCATCTCTCTGTATTATTTTGCAGCAAGCTGTCAAAGTGCTTCCAGCGACTCTCGTTTAGAACTTCTCGCAAAGTTCTCTGTGATGTCATCAGCGCCATGGCAACCAGACTGCCGGAGATGGCCGAGTCAGCCAAGTTCGTTCAGGATTTGAACTCCTGGGACAAGAAACGCCTGGACGAGCCGGATTATTCGAAACGGATTAGTACATTTAATCTGGCCAATCGGAAGGTTGAACAGATGAAGGATGTGGATACAACCTTTTTGCAGTTGATGTTGGACAATGCCTTCTACTTTGTTGTGAAGGTAAGTAAATGTCACACACTTTGTTTTTAACTTTAGAGTTGTTCATGGAAGTAAGGAACATGCTTTCTAGTTTTAGACCCCGGTCACACGTACATTTTTTCAGACATAACGATGGTCCGACCATGGCCGACCATGGTACGGTTTGCGTGCGATCGCTCTCTACTATGGTCTGACGATCATCCGACCATCATCCACTAAAGATGGTAATAAGCATCGTTAGCCCCGAATTAACCATGGTCCGACCATCGTTAGCAGGAAGAACCATGCATGAGACCGCAATTGCGTTGTCCGACTATGCATTTTAGCGTAAACACTGACATCATCTACTACTTACAACTAAAAAACCTGCGAAACGATTGTCAAAACCATGACCCTTGACCGACCCAACGCAACTGTGCATGATAGCTTTGCAAAAGCATAATTAATGCACTGATGAATGTGTTCGCGAATAACGATCGTCCAAATATAATACAAAGTCGTGTGAGTACGTATGTGTGACCGCTAACATAGTAAGTTTAATATGGTCGGACTATATAGTTAAGAAACGTTGGTCAGAAGATGCAATTTTATACGTGTGACCGTGGTCAAAGTGTCAACCAACTTAGCAAATGAAATAAACAGCTCAAAAGAGAGTGGAGTGTGGAGGAGAACCAGAAACAAGGAAATTCTTCCCCTACTCTAAGGAAAGTAACACTTTTTAGTAAATTTTTGGCTGATCTGTAATTAATATTTTGACAAAATACAAACCATAATGAATCTCAAGTAATTTCTTTTCGTGAATATCTTCTTCAGATGGATGAAATGTCGATGCGAGATAACAGCAGTTTCTTCCTCATCAACTTCATCCGACATTCTGCCTCTCTCGATTCTGGCAGAGGAGCGATCGAAAACCTGATCCACAGTAAATATCTGCCGTCTCTCAAGGAAGGAGTCAAATCTAGGAGAGAGGTACGTTGATGACAAGATGAGTACTTAAACAAGATAATCCAGAATAATATCAATCTATGTACCTTTTTCTTTTGCATGTTTGAAGAGGCTAGGGTGGGGGGGGGGGAATAATCCAGGCACAGGAATAATTTAGGTCTTGTGTAACAGTTGTTAGCCTTTACAAATTTTAAATGCTGCAAATGCCAATGTTTTGTGTTCAACAAGAAATTGTCTTTATGTGCATTTTTCAAGTTACGCTATACACATCATTTTGCGTGCTGGTGAATTATTCCCGAGGTCTTTTAGCTTCGTTCTGTCAAGATATATGAATATTTGATGGATGTTATCATTAATTAATATCGTGTAATTAGGTTTGCCACAGTAGTGTTAAGATACTTTATTCATTGAATACCCAGTAGTGCTGTAGTTGTTTAAGTAGCCTTAGTATTACCGACAGTAAAATAACCATAAGACTTTAATGAGGCAGTCTTTATACATCTACTTTGTAGTGGATAATTAGCAGTTTTTTTATTAATAAAAAAAATAAATAGTTATATTTTTCTTTTGACATAAATCTACTTGATGTTTTCCCTTTTTTTACTTTCTTTTGCCTTTATGCAGAGTACCCGTCACGAATGCATAGCAATTCTGTCCGGAGTCATCAAACATTATCCTCACCTTGATGTATTCGACAAGATGACCGTCCTCCACGACAAAGACAAAGAGCGGGATTTCTATGAAAACATCCGCCACATTCAGGTAACCTCACTGCTTTGAGGAAAAAAGTCTGTTACGTATATTCAATATAATAATATTAATAATAAATAAGTTCTTAATATAGCGCCAAATACCAAAAGGCCTCTAGGCGCTTTACAAAACCAAAAACAAATAGAAACATAAAATATACAGAGAAATCAAAGGAATAAAAAGTCTAGAAAAAACATAAACGAAAATTAAACAGTATGTAAAATACGAACACAAAAGTGTTAAAACACGAGAAGATTTTAAAACAGACCAAAACCTTTAAAAAAACAAAACAAAGGATAAGCACAAAAAATAGAGTTATACAAAAGTAAAAGTCTAGATAAAAACACAAGTATATAAAAGTGACAAAATCATGTTGAGAAACTAAAAAGATTTGTTTTTAAAATTTTCTTAAATATGGCGAGAGATTTGGCAGTCTTTATGTCGTGTGGTAAGTCGTTCCAAAGTTTCGGTGCAGCGACCGAGAAAGCGCGATTTCCTGTACAAAAATTGTCATAAATACTGTAACGTAAATTAATTCTAATGCTGCGATGCTTTTATTGTTCAATTCATGTCGTGTTACTTTAATATCTAGGGAGCATGAACTTTCTAATATATTAATCAAAGTTTTGCCCCAAATTTTTGCACTTTGATATTTTTTTATCGTCAGATCCATCGAAGGGTGAGAGCTCTTCGTAAGCTCGCCAAGCACTGCAGGCAGTCGGAACTGGACGTTAAAGGAGTTCAGAATTTTCTGTTGCCATTGGTAACAGGTGTGATCTTTGACCCTGTCTTGGTGGCCAAGAATGAGAATGTCGTACTGGAAGCCATAGACTGTATCGGTGCCATCGCTGGGATGATGCCGTGGGGGACGTATTTTATTTTATTCAAGCAGTTTCTGAGGTTGCTTCTGAGAAGCGTTGACCAACAGAAGATTGCTGTGAGGTGAGATTATGGTCTGAGCGTTCATCCTTAGATAGCTCAGGTGTGACAGCAGTTTATAGTGGTTTCTATTTCTGATGTTGTTGAGATCACCACGCTAACTTTAACTTGTTGTTGAAATCATTAACTTGTTGTTGAAATCATCATGCTAATTTAAGCATATTGTTGAAATCATCATGCTAACTTTAACTTGTTGTTGAAATCATCATGCTAACTTTAACTTGTTGTTGAAATCATCATGCTAACTTTAGCCTGTTGTTGAAATCATCATGCTAACTTTAACTTGTTGTTGACATCATCGTGCCAATTTGAACATGTTGAAATAATCTTGCTAATTTTAACATGTTGTTGAAATCATCATGCTAACTTTAACTTGTTGCTGAAATCAACATGCTAACTTTAACGTGTTGTTGAAACCATCATGCTAAATTGAACATTTTGTTGAAATCATCATGTTAACTTTAACATGTTGTTGAAATCAGCATGCTAACGTAAACGTGTTGTTGAAATCATGGGAAATTTAACATTTTGTTGAAATAATCATGCTAACTTTAACATGTTGTTGAAATCAACATGCTTAGTTAACTTGGTGTTGAAATCATCATAATAACTTGAACTAATGATGTAAGATTTTCACCTTCATTGACTTCTTTTAGATATTTATTTCATCTTAACGATGTAAAGAAATAAACCGTGTGTTAAACTTATCAATAATTGATTACATTCTGTAGGATTGTGAAATTAAAATTGAATTAATGATGATTATGTGAGTTGTTAAAATAATGTTTATTACACAAAGTAAACAAGAAATTAATACAAAATGATGGTTCCTTTGAAAATTTCAGATTGCATTAGCAAGAGCAGTTGCCGTGTTTTTTCTTTGGTTTGGTTGTTTTCTATTGAGTGATTTAAATTTCGTTGCAGACTTCTAGTGGCAGTCTTGGAAGCTTTCCATTTTGATCTGACCACTTCCGAGTACCTCCCACGAGAACAGCCAGGATTCTTGTCGGAAGTCGATTTAGACGGAAATGGAGAGGTCAAGAAAGATGGTTCCGAGGGTGACAAAGGTAAGACAGAGGAAAACTCGGAGGAGCAAGATGAACCGGAGAAGGACGAGGAGGAGATGGAAGATGAGGAGTCAAAGGTCACCGAAAATGTGAAAGACCAAGCCACCAGGATTCACAAGACAATTCTAAACAGCGTCTTACCAAAGCTGATGGAAATATTCTCTGAGAGGGTATGTTATTATCCGACTTTTGTCACCGTCGTGTTGAACTATCTGTAATTGTAAAATAATTTAATAAACCATGAAGGATGTGGCAATGTTCTGTCAGTTTATTTGACCAAAGCATAATATATTTAAATTATTCGGGTTACCCCCTCAGTCTAACTAAGAGATTCATCCAACCGGTTTGTTGTTTCTAATTAAGTGAGGAGAAATCAATGGATTTAAATTCAAAACATTTTGCAGATTATATGCATAATTTTTTTGTCATTCCTGGATCACAGTTCATGTTTTCTTTGGAGCGTCGTTGATTCTATCACTGTACAATAGCAATCTTAATAGAAACAGGAAGCATTTGAAACAGGAAGCATTAGAAGATCCTGCTAAGATGAAGATGTCAGAATCTGGAAATTTAAAGACTTTTATTTGAGAAAGAGAGTTTTACAGAATAGAAAACAAAAATATCCCAAATTATTTCTTGTTAAGATAGCCTGTTAAGATATTAGGTTAAATTAAGTAGTAATATTGCTGTTTAAATAGATGTCAGGTATTTAGAGGGCCTGGGGCTTTGATCCTGGCGGGATCCACTTTTCAGAGTTAAACTGATAAAGATCCAGAATACAGTAATTACTTTACATGTTAATAGATTAATAATTATTGCAGCATAAAGGTCACGCATATGATTAATATTTCACTGTCGTAGATCTCTCATCAATGTGGATTATCGCTTTTTCTTTACAGACGAAGAAGGACGAACAGCACAAAGTGACCCGTGACAACGGAATGGACGAAAATGAGATTCTGAGGATACCCTTGACCGTTGCCATGGTGAAACTCATCAAGGAGTTACCTCACAATGCAGTAAACTCTCACCTACCAAGGTAAAATGATTTGTTTTGCTGAATTTTATTTTTGCTATTTTAGAAGCAGTGACTATACATTTTGATGGATATATTTCTGGTTACAAGAAATGACTAAGACATTTCTTTACTTTTATACAAGTCAATGCTAATATTGTAACAACTCTTTAGTGAAGGTTCTTGCTGCATTAAGTACACTTACTTATATCTAAAAAAATTGAAAATTTGCAAATTTCTTTAAAAATGTCCAATATCCTGGAGCCTGAGATTTTGAATCTGTTGAGAGACATATTGTCAGAGACTATTTCATTGATGATCAGGGATCTAGCTAAGATTATTTGAGTTCTGGTCTCCATTTTTATGTTAAAATGTCTAGAATTCTCCCCTTACTACTGACGTACCTTTAGTAGCCATTGTAACCCCAATTGGCAACTGCTCAATGGAAAGTTATCAATTCCTGGTATTGGATTGGATTGGTACTGTTTAGTTAGAATGGCTAAAATTTTAAATGCTGACTGCAGCCTAGGCAGCTAGGTCGTGTCCTAAGGCAAACATTTATTTCTACCTTTGTATAGTACTGTCTATGAACATTTTTAAATATGATATCACATGAAATATTAACGGACATTATCCATGAGCGTCTCACCAGTAAAGTGGATATTGCACATCAGGGGTCTGATAACTCTAAGGCCCATGACCCAGGAGTTTCCATGGGAACTACACCATGACCCACCAGACCCACACCCCTCAGAATCAATTCTCAGAATACATGAAAGCTAGCTTTGAGCTTAGAAGTCGACAACCCCGCAAAACTGTAGATCAAATTTCTGGCATGTGAAGAAATCCTGCAACAGCCAGTTTGCAGACTGTCCCTGTACATGACACCTGACTCATCATTCTAGCTGATAATGTCTTGACAACCTTAAAATTTCTGAAATATGTGATCATGAATCTTTTGTGAAGAAGTATTGCTTTTGTCTGACTTCCTAGTTTCCAACATTCTTACGTTTGTGTATCTATCCTAACACACAAATGTATGTATCTGTGGTAATTCACTCCTACATCTATTCTTATGCAGTATTGTCCTGAAAGTCTGTAACATTCTCAAGCATAGAATCATTCTTACGTCTTTGTGTCTATCCTAACACACAAATGTATGTATATATCTGTGGTAATTCACTCCTACATCTATTCTTCACACAGTATTGTCCTGAAAGTCTGTAACATTCTCAAGCATAGAATCATGAATATCAGAGACATTGCTCGTGATTGTCTCATCAAGATCCTTCACTCGGCAGGTGTGGCTTATTTCGATGGTATCCTACACCAGATGAACAATACACTCACCAGAGGGTATCAGGTATGAAAATATCGAAGTAAAAGTACCAATTTTAGCAAGATTTATCATCCTTAATTTCAATAACATCAATTTATTAGTACATGGACTATACCCTGCCCACTTCCATCTTCTCCTTATCCCTTTAATATTTTGAACTAAACAATATTTCCAATTCTCCCGTTCCAAATTCCTAGGTAGTATTAATTGTTCAAATTCCCATTGAACAAGGTTAGGTTTTCAACCAAAGGCTTGTAATTACTAAGATCTTCTTGAAGTCAGTCTGTCAATAAAAACTAATATTGCATGTTATAGGATTGCAGTGATGTTGTAATTTCTTCTAGGAAGAGTTTAACAGAACCATTATATCTCGCACTTGCACGTATAAGGTTTTGGACATCAGCAAACTTTCAATGACCAGTCGAAGTAATTTTGACGTAACATTTATTGATTTTTTAATAATGAAAATTTGTTGAATCTGGTAGGAAATGCCCTAGAGTTTTGAACACAATAAATACAGTAACTTCATTATCCAGACACATTTGGGATCAGAAGGTTGTCCCTATGTGAAAAACATTTTGGAAACAAAATCGAGGAAAGTATCAGTAATGGTGGAATTTCATAAGCTTTAGTGAGGTCTGCTACTGAAATGGATTGAAAAAGAATAAATGTATTTTAAACACTATTGTGAAAGACTAAGATATTTAATCTTCTATGCAATTGTGTAATTATTTCTCTATATCCAACATTTATAAGACTTGCAAAATGAAATATGTACATTATCCGACCATATAATAAGTAGGAAAGTTCATCATTGGTTCCAGAGAATTTCAGGATCCCCATATTAAATACACATCTGGATATTAAACAAAACTTCTGCTGCAAGCTTCCATTGTTTGAAAATATTATTGCCATTTCTTAATTTTTTTTTATATATTTTTTTGATCAGGTTCATGTTCTCGGCTACTCCGTTCATGCTCTGATCAAAAGCATCCCAAATCTGAAATCAGGTGATCTGGATAAATCATTGCCAATTCTCATAAAGGTAGGATGATCCATAAAATGGACAAATTATAAGTTTTATATCATATTATATAAATGTTACTTTCTTTGGTAACAACACTTGACAAGTGTATGTTGTCATTAATGAGATGAAAAAGGTTTGTCATTACCAGAGTACAAAAAAACAATGCAATATATTATTTTTTATATAGTGCTCACTTCTACAAAAAAAATGCAATCAGCGGCGCTTTACAAAAACCAAAGCCTACCCACCCCCAAAAAAAAATTTATATATGTATACCACAACACTAAAATGCCTGGTGGAACAGATGTGTTTTAAGTTTCTTCTTAAAAATGTGAAACGTTCTACAAGTTCTTACTTCAAGAGGCAGCTTGTTCCACCCTTTAGGTCCTACAATCATGTTTCTAGTTAATACTTAGTCTGTCCTCATCACATATAAACTTTTTGTGATAAAACCTTCCTTTGCTTCCAAATTACATTTGGTAGCTTTATCATTGGGGTGTAACTTTCCAACTTCCTGTTTTATACCACTTTTCAAGAAAGTTCAATGAATCTACTAGAATTGCAGACATTCTCAAAGCCGATCTTTTTGGCTCCTCTCATGGATTAAGCAGAGCAAATCATATTTACAAGTAGTTTGGTGCATTTATCAGTAGCTGTGATGTCACCATTTTTTATTCAGTTTAATAATACTGCACATGAAAGTATATAACATTCCATATTGTCAATCTACTCCGTATCATTTACAACTTTCCTCCATCGGATGGCAGATACTGAACGGAGAATTATTTGGAGATTTATCGGAAGAGAAGGAAGTAGCGGCCATCATCAGCAAAGTGCCGGAAGCGAAGGGAACCAGATCGTATGACTGCTATGAAATTATTGGAAAGGTCATCGGCGAAGGTTCCTTGACAACGCTTATCCTTCCTTTAAAGGAGGTGTGTTAATTACTTTAGTTCACTAATTAATGAAAATATGTTTCATTGCTTTGTCTTCTTTAATTTGCATAAAAAAATTAGATTTTTTTTTTAAAATCAACAATGGTTTTATAATGGGCAATAGTTTTGTGGTTAAGCAGCTGCTATTTCCATGGAGTTTCATATACTGCCAAAGGGTGACAATTTTTTTTTTTCTGTAGACCAATGTTACAATACAGTGCTCTGTCTTCCAAGTTGTATATCTGAGACACTTTTAATATTTTGGGAAATATATTTTTGAAAGTTCTGAGCCTCAACGATACAAGTGGCTGATCTGCTGAGTTTAACAGTTAAGTCAGTTCCTCAGACGCACAACAAAACACAATAGCAAAATACAGTAAAGACTGTTTCAATGGTGGACTTGTAACAACAGGATGTGTGGGTGTGACAAGTTTAAAAATTACCCGGGGTTAACTGTTGTTAAGTCGTGTGAGAAGGCCTTGCGTTGATTGAAGATTATTAAACCTTCAATTTTTTAACTTCTATGGCCTCTCGTTTTTTACTTTGAAAAATATTAAAACTTAAGTCCTGCCTAAATCACCCTTTTAATCTGATAAAAGTATATCAGCACATCTTATTTTGAGTGATGATTAGGTTTGCAGGAGAGCTTTTTCTAGTTATTTTAAACATTGTTGTAAAACTTGGTAAATTCTACCACCATATTTGAAGGTAAACACAGTCATACAAAAGTCCATGTAAACAAGCAACTTCAGTATGATAAAGGTTTGAAAGAGCAAGAAAAACAAAATAACCAAATGACATAGATTGTCCCTTGATACTGTCAAGATAATCCGTCCATGATAAGCTTCATTGACAAATCAATTTATATTGCACAATTTAATTTGGTTTGCCCTCCCCCCCCAAAAAAAATCATTTAATAAATAACTGATAAAGTCAAGCAAAATTTGAAAATAAATCTGTTTACCATTCTACTCCAGCTTCTAGATACCACTCATAGTCACAAAGTTGTGAACAAGGTTCGAGAGGTGCTGCGAAGGTTTTCCATTGGACTGGTTTCCAATAGCGCCCTCAGTGTTGAGTCACTGATGATATTCATTCACGGGCTGGCAAGCGATACCTTGCATCTGGTAACCTCGTTTGAAAAGTAAGTTATTTATTTTTGATAATCAAATTCAAGTTAAAGTATACATGAAATTGAACATATCTTACCGCACATTCGTTCATACTTGCAGGTACTGTTTTAGAATTAGGTAGTAGTGACTTTTTCAGGTTTCCATTCCATCTCCAAAGGTTTTCGAGACAAAGTCATTGGGGATTACGCGATCTCAGATATTTTTTTTTTATAAGCCTTTTCTGTCGTTATTGGGATGTTTATTTTCTGTAATGCCAATCGTTTTCCAAGTAGATAAAAGTGCGATACAAATTCATTTTTATACTTCTTATTATTATTATTTTTATTATTATTATTGGCATTGCAGAAAATAAACATTCCAATAACGACAGAAAACCCTTATAAAAAAGTGAAACACATGTGGTACAAAAATGTCATATTTCGAATTGATTATTTAGTTCTCAGCCTTGTGTGTGAAGGAAACATTTAAACGTGTGATATCTCCCAAATTGAATGATATTTATTTTCTTAGCTGATCGTGGAAGTTTTCTATGACAGTTTAAAGGAGAAATAAACCCTAGCTTTTTTTTCCATCCATTCTTACGTTTTAACAGGTGGTCTTTCCAGTAAAAGCAATAGAAAAGCACCCCTTCCGTGCCCCTTCTGTGCCCCTTCCTATTATTCCCAAATGGAATAAGTTTTTTTTTTCTTAGCCGTTTGGGGAATTTTTTTATGACAGTTAATCTCTATCACATCAATAAATCAATAAATGACGGTTGGGTTTGTTTCTCATTTGACTTTGTTAATAGAGTGTGATGTGGAAGGATGTTTCATCCTATCCAGATAAATGGGTATTAAGTATATTTGATCACATTCCAGGTTAAGTTTAGCCCTATTTTCTTCCTCATCTTCTCTGTTCTCAGAGCTAAAGCTGCCCTGCGGCCTCCACCAAATCCAAGGCTACAGCCTCCCAGTGTCTATCTACTTCCAGCCAAGCCTAAGAGATGGGGAGAGTCAGCCCACATGGGCAGAAAGACCAACATGCATATACTCATGGAGTTTGGCCTCTTGGTAAAGTAAACTCTAGCTAGATTTGTGTTTGTAATTTAATTGTCCGGTAACCTCCGAATGCATTAGAACAATGATCTGATTAAAAATCATTTCATGGTAATTATGGATTAAACTGCCTGATTTAAAAGTTCCCTCAACTGCTTTCTTTACTATTTTGTAGGGTAAAAGCAAATGACACTAGGATTTGATGCCTGGTTTCACAGAGTGCAAGGTAGCCTGGCTTTTTGACTGAAGAAAATAGGGAAATAACACTTACTGATAGTTGGATAGTTGGTGTAATGCAGGACATGTAACCACAATGTCACTGGTTCTAACTAATAACATCTTGAATGTACACAAATTCATTGATAATTCCCCAGCCATATTTTAGTGGTCAAGATTTAGGGTATGAGAACTGTATGCTGTTTAGTCTAGTCCATAATTCTGCAACAGAGCGATAAATGTGTCTTGCAGTGGTAGACAATGTGATACTTTAGATAAATTGAGAGAAAAATACTCTAAACTGTTGGTTAAAACCCTCATCTCAATATCTTGTTCCTAAATCAAGGTATAGTTGTTGAAATCTAAAATATTTTACTAGGTAAACCACATTTCCTTCACCGAGAAGTGTATCGTAGTCCGTGGACCGTAATATCGTCATGACAACTCTTCTTCTAAGCTTTACTTTGCAATTATAATGTTGTTGTTGGGGGAGTCCTTGAAATGTGTTAGTTTGCATAAAGGAAAAATGACAGACTTTCATCGTTAAATTACTAGATGATGACATTACTAACTATACTGTTGCCAGATGCATTCATAAACGTTGCAAGCCTGTACCTCTCTAGATTAGAACCACCATCTTATCAGTATTTTTGTACCTTGGAGAATTCATGTTTTAAATCTAGTCCAATTGATATATGTGTATTTGTTATGCAACTTTCAGCTCCTACACAACGCTTTGAAAAGCTCAAAGTTATCACCGAGCAAGGAGCTCCATCTGAGGATGTTGGACCCGTTCGTAGATATTCTTACCAAAGCTCTCGGAGCCAAGACAAATGTGGTAAGAATGTCGTAAAGTTCGTTCTTTTTTTTTCATTGTAAACACAGACAAGATCATGTCAGCCTGTTGTTAGTTTCAGAATTTGTTCATATGTTCTAACTTGCTTCTGGTAACATTAATAGCTAAAACCGAAGAACAACCGGCTGGTCTCTGCAGCTGAAATTTGTTAATGTTACCAGCTTGCAGTGCACATGATGGTTGACAGCTAAATTGCTTTGACGTTGTAAAATGTATTTTTCTATCATTAGACTTTAATTTTTAAGATTAATTCAATGGCCTTTGTTGCTAAAAATCATAATTACAGTAAAGGTCTGGGCATCCAACACCTCCACCCCTTCTGCACCCCTTCCGCACCCCTTCCGCACCCCTTCTGCACCCCTTCCTCACTCAACAGACCGTTGCCCTCAACGTTATGATATGAAAGAGTAACCACAGACTATGGTCCTTGTTGCATTCCTCAGGTCGTCAGTGTATCTGTTCGGTGTTTGACCAACATGCTCAGATTTCCTCTGCCGTCTTTGGAGACGACATCGGAAGAAATCACAAAGTCACTCTTTCATCTCCTCAAGAAACATGCAGGAGCAGGTGTGACCAAAGGAGAAAACTTGGAACTTATTACTAATACATTTAAGGTAAGGACTACTACTATGCTTAATTTAGTCAATTCCAAATTTTACTATTTTCCAACAGAAACAGAATAAATTGAAAAAAAAAAAAAACTTGGTCAATCAGCAAATACTGTCGTCTTTTACATATTTCATGGATACCATAGAATAATACTTTTTGCAGTAGATATTAATCAGTCTGCTAACAGGAATTTCTCTCTTTGAATTCGTAAACTTTATTGGAAACTTCCTCGTTTTGCTCCATTGGAGCTAATAACTAAACAATTCGCAGCATGCATGGAATCAAGAGTTAATGCGGATAATGTTACATCATTTTCACAGGCAGTGACGGTACTTGTCAGAGATGTAAAGCATCACAAGATCAACGAGAAACAGCTTCAAGTCCTCCTGGCCTATGCCGAGGAGGATATTAATGACTACACCAGGCAGGCCACAGCATTCACCCTGCTAAAGGTAGGTATCTGTTTTAAATCCTAAATAAAAACTCGGAACAGAGCAAAAAAATTAATTTAATCCGGTAATCTCAAAGTATTGTCAAAATTTTATTTTAAAAACTATGAGAATAGGACTAACCATAGGGAACCATTCTGTTTAGAGTTTGTTACCAAACAAAAATCTGTGCTTTTAAGGGTCACCAGTTTACCTCTGCTGTATGTGAATGTGTTCTTGTTCTACTGAAGTTAGTTTGGTTTTTGAGATGTACAGACCTCCAATATGACTGGTTATCTGTATCACAGAACCCTGTTTCATGTCACAAATATGCTCATCTCACATATCACTAGTTAGCGTGACTCTGCATGCTTGCAAAACGTGCCTGTTCTTGCAATTGTTGCCTCTAAAATTGAATTCTATCCTTGAACTGTATACTAAGTCCATGCTCATTGATAGCATTCCTTCAAGGATGTTACTCATAGATATCTTCAAAACTAGATTTCTTATTAAATATTTCACTGGCAGAATCTCTTTATTTGTGTTTTTGTCGATAAATATCAATTTCTTTTAAGGTCTTAGCTTTATTGCAGTTTTATGGATAGCTTTTATGTCTTTTAAGGTTTATAGCAATTCACCATTGATTGTTACTCTGTTTATAGTAATATCTCATTCCCATCACACAAAGCATTGGCTTGTATTCCTGTTTTCCAAACATCAGTCTTAACTCAATTCCATTACAGGCCATTCTGTTTAAGAAGCTAGTGGTTCCAGAAATACATGAAGTGATACGTAAGATTCGCCAACTGGCCATCACCTCAGAGACACCGTCCATCAGGGCCCAGTGCAGACAGGTTGACCTCCAATATCTCTTAGATTACCCCCTCGGGAGGAAAATCAAAACCCCTCTAGAGTTCTATGTCAGCCAGCTAAGCTACCAGGTGGAATCCGGAAGACGCTCAGCTCTGGATATGTTAATGACCATGTTCAACACTTTCCCTCAGGTACGTTTGATGGTTGTTAGGTTGTCAGCTGGGGATATGTTGGTAACTATGGTCAATGCTTTCCATGAGTTGGTAGAACTGTAGTTGTTACCATGGTAACAGCCATGGATATGTTAATAACCATGCTCAACACATGCCCTCAGGTACATATGATAGTTGTTAGGTTGTCAGCTTGGGATATGTTGGTACCCACCCATGTTCGACGCATTCCCTCAGGTATGAAAAGCAGTTGTTTCTGTGGTAACAGCCATAGAAATATTATGGATCATGTTCAAAGCATTCAGTGAAATATGGACTAGCGGTTATAAGTATCAAGCCATGGATATGCTAATGACCATTTCCAACACATTTTCTGAGGTGTGTGAGATAATGCATGGTTAGGCTATCTATTCTTGGTATATTCTCTATGTTCAACACATTACCTGAAGTATGTGGTAAATACAAATAGTATCAGCTCTGAATATATTTCTAATGTTTTATTTCATGTCCTCAGGTCTTTATGATAGTGGATCTTAAAAACAAGTGACATTTGTAAACTTTCTCGTCATAGATATGTTCATTTCTTTCCTTTGGGTTTTTTTCTCACAGCCTCTTCTCTTGAAGTACGCTGGATTGTTCTTCATTCCGTTGTCAATACGTCTGGTTAACGATGAATCTACTTCCTGCAGAAGACTGGCTGCTTCAACGCTTAAAACACTCCTGAAGAAGGTAAGATAGATTGTAAAAGATATTGTTACTGATATATCCCAATACATCATAGCAGAATACTTAGCCTAGCCTCCTTTATATGTAAGAATATAGATTTTTGATGAGAGGAATAGGGTTAACAGTTTAACTTTTAACAGCGACTATACAGGTAACATTTTGTTTACCAAATGAGAAAAGAAACCTGTGCATCATTTTGAGAGATTTAAAATATATATTTTCATATAATGTTATCCTTTATTGAGCAAAATGACGAGGTATCACAAATTTGAACTTTAAGATTGGCATCGCCTCTCGCAGAATTTTTGCACTATAAGGTGTTTCCAAAGTTCCTATTTTCCAATTTGTTACACTCCACGATCTCTTGAAGACTCTGTAACATTGTGTATAAACTCTGTGATCATTCTGTAACAAATCAATGAGATAAGTTATGATCTTTAATAATTCCGCTTGCCCAGCTTGATAACGTCAAACGTGAGGAGTTATTTGAGATGGTGAAGCAATGGTTGGCAGACGATGATGCCGGACACCAGAGACTCGCTGTGCAGCTCTGTGGAGTATTTGTGGAAGCAGAAGGTGCCGATTCTCACAAACGGCTCGGATTCATACTACCAGCTTTGGAAGAAAAGATCAGATCAGAAAATTGGAACCAGGTAACTATCTTTTTATTTGTTTTTCGTTGGAAGAATAATATTACTTTCCATGTCAGTATTATTTGCCTATAATTTTGAGAAGTGGATCATTTTTGTCACCAGTTGCCAAATTGAGATTTTGTTCCCTTTCCCAATCACTTTTTCAGTGTTCATTACTTACAAACCTTACACTGTTCTAGTTCTACATTTGTTGCAGCACCTAAATAAAGCATTACTCTAAACCTGTTACAAGCTTATTACATCACTCAAAGTGTTACTTCGAACCTGCTACAATTAGGTTTCTAAACTTCTCAACTGTCTATTCCAGGAGGTTTCTTCTCCAGATGTAGATACTATGACCACCAATGCCTTGGGCAAAGATTGATTTTTTTTTCCCCCCCACTAGGTGGATTCTTGACTTAAGTATATTTTATGTTTTTCTTCAAAATAAAACAAAACTGTTAGCAAACTGCTTATATTTTTTCTTGCCAGAGACTCTTCTTCTACAGAACTATTAGCACTATGACCAATGTCTGGAGCAAAGAATGGTTTGATTCTTGATTTTATATTTATTTTTTTATCTCGCAGGAGACTCCATCTCCAGACCCAGATGACGAGAAGGAATCTGATCATCTTCTCTTCCACTTGCTCTCCTGTTTGCTTAAAGTCTTCAAAACCTGTCACATCATAAAATCTGACGAATACCAGGAATTGTTGAATGCAATTTGGAGTAAGTTAACAATTTTACGGAGACTGATGTTTCTTTCTGTTCAGTCGAAACGACAGCCCAAGCTTTATAAGTTTCTCAACCGATTTCCCACTAGATTTTTTAGCATTTGTTCTCACTTCTGGCTAATTGATTCAACTAGGTAAAAATACGTAAAATATTTTGAATTCCAATGTCAGAGATGATCTACACAGGGGGAAAGATGATCATTTGTTTAAATGTTTAGTGTCATTTAACCACAGCAGAATTGTCAGTATTGTAACAGCTTAAGCTCGACATATTTTGCTTACCATGATAACTATGTTGTGTACTTATTTACTTTTTAATTGTATTAAAGAGGACGAAGTTTCTGTTTCATGGTAGGATGTGGGCAAAGGATTTGACAGACAAGAAACCTAGCATGCAAGGTTTCCCCATCAGTATTGTTCTTCCGATCTGTAGTATAAAGTACTAAGCCATACTGCTCCTCCCCCTCATGAATATTCAGCTCTAATTAAATCTGTTTCCTCCAATCCAGGGTCAGCTGAGGAGCACCTCCTTCACCCACACACGTGGATAAGAATAGTAACTGCACAACTGTACGGGGAACTCTTTGCCACCTGGCCCTATGAAAAACTTATCAGTGTCTATGGAGATGGCGATCACAGTTTGCACTCAAGTAAAGACACGGGAGCTTACATTTTGAGTGATGGCAGGTCAAAGGTCAAAGTCTTGACGACCAAATTTTGTGGTCAGCTCTTGTCAAGTCAACTAAAGAAAGATCATGCTAATCAGGTAAGCTATGGCCTTTGATGTAAATATATCTCTTGATTTGTTCCCCCTCTTATTTTATTGGGGGAGGGGAGGGGTGGGGGGTTGAAGGGCTGGGGAGGGAAGTTAGGGGTTAGTGGGCTGCTCATGAAAGTGGTTCGTTCTTGTAGGGTTGTTATGGCTTTAAGTGGAAGTTTTACAAACAGAATGCATTAAATAGAATAAGTTAAATTATTACTTCTGTTTTTTTTCATGCTTTTGTTTAATAGATACTTAAGAATCTAGTATACCTTGGAAAGGTTATGCACAAAGTTTATCCGATGGATCAGACAGAGAGCTTGTCAGTTGATGATGTCATTCAAGGAGATGATGTTGACAAGAGGCTTGGAGAGGATAAATCTGATCACAAAGAAGCTGAAGATGAAGATGAGGATTCAGACCATGATGATGACACTTCTCAGACTGCAGAGACGAACAGTAACCATGACAACAACTCCGAAGAAGATTCTAAGGAAACCCAGAGATCTATTTCCATAGCATGGATGGTTCGTAAGCTTTGCTGGATCTGTTCAAACGAAGCGTTCAGGTCGCATCAGGAAACTTTCCGAAGAAGTAGCATCATAAAGTGGTTTGCGGCTCTGGCCCTGGACATGGATCCTGCCGATGTCAAGAGATGTCTCCCTCCGATAATCCGAGTCCTTCTTCGGAGCATCGACGACCATAATAAACACAACGGTAAGACAGAGAGGAGACAAACTCGGTTAATATCAGACCTTCTGCTGCCACCACTGTAACCAAGGTTACTGGCATATAAGAGCCACCAAATGGTTTCGTTATCACATATATGGACTTGTCTGAATTTCCATCAAGTAAGACAAATAGTAATAATAATCATAATAATAATAATACTTATTTATATAGCGCATTATACCAACGGTCTCAATACCCTTTACAGAATCTTTTTACACTACTACAATACCAAACCATATCTTCCATAAACTGCTTTATACATGTTATGATATTTTTCTTGTCACTCTATTGAAGCCAAGCCTTGAAATATATTAAAGTGGCACGTAACTGCATAGCCATCAGTCTACAAGAGATAGAGGGCGACAAGCAACTGGTGGCTTTTAACTGTCCTGATGTTTCGTTTCCTCTTCTTCCGAGTCTAACTGAAACAGCTGTGTCTCTTGATGTGTTCTATAGTCTGTTTTCGTTTCAGTTCGGCTCTGAAGATGATCCTGTTAGGATCAAAATGTCAGTCCCTCTAACTGTTTTAAATATTTACCTACAAAGGCTTTCTGCAGAAGGGAAGCTCTTTGCTATCAGTTTTTTTGCTCCCTTTGATTTTAAGCAAGATATCAACAGGGAATTGATTGCTCATAAGAGTGTAATGTATAATATTGTAGCATTTTGAATGGCTGGGGTAACCTTTGAAGTACACGCACCCCTTCCATCCATTCCTGGTTCGATAGATTTGCCCAATATGGAAACATTTTACATTTGCCTGTATCTTACAGATGACAACTTGAAAGTTCTCTGCCAAGAAGTGTTGGAATTACTGAAAGGTGTGGTGGAGTTGGATTTCTTCACTCGAACCTACGCTGACGTCCAGAGGAGCAGACAAGAGAAGAGGATGCAGAGGAAGAGGCAGAATGCTCTCGAGGTAAATTTGGTTTTTTGTCTGTATCGGTTACTTTCCATATTCCTTTCTTGTCAGCAGTTGTCCTCAGCTGAACAAATTTATACCTCATGTCACTTTTAATTGGTCTTCAAGGACTCTTTGAGGTATCAATTTATTGTCAGGTGTCAGCAGAGTCTCTAAGGATTAACACCAATCTGTTGGGTGTCTCAAGGGGTTCAAAGGTTAACAGGTCAAGATATAGGAAGGCTCACCAGGCACATTTGTATCACTGTTAAGTCAGTTGTCACCAGACTCACAAGTTTATATTTCGTGTCCCTTTTTACCCGGTGTTAAAGGACTCTTGAGGTATCACTTTATTGTCAGGTGTCAGCAATCTGTTGGGTGTCACAAAGGTTCTAAGGTTTACAGTTCAAGATTTAGGAAGGCTCACCAGGCACATTTGTATCACTGTTAAGTCAGGTCTTAGCAGGTTCACAAGTTTATATTTCGTGTCCCTTTTTACCCGGTGTTAAAGGACTCTTGAGGTATCACTTTATTGTCAGGTGTCAGCAATCTGTTGGGTGTCACAAAGGTTCTAAGGTTTACAGTTCAAGATTTAGGAAGGCTCATCAGGCACCATTTGTATTACTTTTATGTGAGGTGTCAGAAGCGTCTAGATATAACATTGAATTCCTATCCATTCGACAATTGTCAGAACTGTACTGAGGTAGCAATCTCATGTCAAATTTCCTTTTTCCAAGTTGCAAAAAGGCTCTTATAGGTTAATAATTTCAATAGAACTATTTGTGTATTTCATTGCCTTTGAGAATTTTGTTGCCCTGTTTAATCTTGTAGACTCTTGCATTGCTAATATCTGTAACCCACACGACTCACCTTACCTTTTCCACATATTGTACGTTACTTTCATCTAGGCCGTCGCAAATCCCGAAGAAGCAGCCAAAAAGAAAATGAAAAAGAATCTGAAGAAAAAAGAATCGAAGAAGAGGAAGATTAAGAAGATGAGGCCGACGTACTCATTGGCAAAGAAAATGAAGTTTACGACTTGATGTTCTCCAGATGGATACCAGAACAACCGCCTGTGGAGGTTGCTCGAAGGTCTTGAAACTTCAGGAAACTTCAGGAATGAATGCTCAAGAAGACACAAACTTATTGTCAAGTTTTCAACCAGAACAAATGCTTCTGGAGGTTGCTCAAAGGTTTTGAAGATTCAGGAATGAATGCTCAAGAACAGAGTAAATGTTGTAGCCAAGCTGTGGATGAAATTGGGAAAAGGGAGAAAACAGCAAACATGCCAAGCAGTACAAAATGTTCTGTACTTCATATGGAAAATAACGAAATTGGGAAATATTGTCAGTTGAGTGGATGGGATTTGAAATGTTTGGGATGGTGGGAGGGTGGAAGGGAATTCAGTATTTGCCCTGACTGATTTAAGTAGGGGGCCTGAACTGCTGTTAAAGGACCAGAAGAGATTGAAGGAACCTATGTAGGAGGGGTGCTGCCCAGGGACCTTTAAAGCCAACTTCCAATTTAAGGGGGTCTTGGGTTCCTACCCCATAAAATAATGAAAAAGAACAAATCAAATTTAGGCCTAACGTAAGTGGCTCTAAGCGCAAGAATGCGGTAATAAATAAGTAAATAATGAAATCAAACTTTATAAACTGTGGTCTGAAAGTTTTTAATTTTAATATGTTGAAGACATCCAAACAGACCGAAATCAGTTTTGGTTGTATTTCTACAACACTTCTACTTTTTGGTAAAAATGTTAAAAATCATGTTTTGGCAAGAAATTGAACACTGTGAATCGTCATGCAAAGGCTTCTGTGCTTAGGGCGTTCTGTTTGTAATTCCAAACAGTAGGGACTGCTTCGTAAGTGTATCACATGTTATGAAATTATTACACACATTGGTTTTAATGATTAACAGTTAATTATTAATGATTAACACTTCATCACCTTTTACCACTTCTAACTAATAAAGCTATGACAAATCGGGTGGGTTTTTTTTTTTGGTTTTTTCGTTAATATGTCCAATTCTACCATATGTGTTAGTCTGTACCTGAGGAACCTTTGACACAAACTTTCAGTAGTTTTCTTAAGGCTCTCCTCTGTCTTGTCAACTTAGTAGCAGAATATATTTATTCATTTTGTCTATTTCTAAGTTAAGTGTTTCATGATGTATTTGCTAAAGAAAACTTTGCTTTTGTGAATATAACTTGAAACTAATGTACTCATTTTATGAAAAGAACGAAATAAAGTTGGAACAAACGGATTACAGAAGATTCTTTAATGTGCCTTTATTTCTCTTAAAGGGGACACACATGCAATCATTACTGGTCAGTGTGGTAGTGAAAACCGTCGTCCAAAAACTTCTCCAAGCAGCTGACAAAATTCATATTCAATTCGGAAAAGTTTCACAGATCTTAAAGGAGAACCAAATCCGGAAGTTATTTATTCCTCGATAGGTTTAATACAAACACAATACATCGCTACCATAATAACAATGCTTAGTCTCGATACAAGCGCATTTGTCGCCAGGGGAGACAAGTGTAAGCTGCCATTGTTGAGAAGCTGATAAGCTCTGAACGAGGAAGACTTATGACGTCAGAGCAGGCGCGTAGCCAGGAATTTGCCAAGGGGGGGGCGAAAATGTAGAAAAATTTTCAGAGCCGTAGATATGGCATTGCATACTATCTAAGCGTAGCGCCACCATGAG